>LS990920.1:25421530-25554030 GCA_900464855.2 Musa schizocarpa | reverse complement strand
TAAATAGTAATAATGAAATACAAACCAAGGATCACACCGATTTTAGAGTGGTTCGGTCAAATGACCTACTCCACTTGCGAGGCCCCTCTTCGATGAGGCTCCCACCTTCCACTAGCAAGTCTTTTGAAATGGAAGGATAAATACCCCTCTTACAACTCTTTACAAGCGCTTCACTCTCTTACAGATTTTCGAGAAGAGATGAGGTGAACACTATCAAATTGAAAAAAAGACAAGCTAACACTTTTCTAAGACCTTTCTCTCAAACTCTTGCTGCTCAAAAAGTTATTTTCTTAGCTGAGATTTGAGGGGGTATTTATAGGCCTCAAGAGGATTCAAATTTGGGCTTCAAAATTTGGGCTCCAAAATTCAAATTCTTTGGGTTCCTCTTTGCTTTGGCGGTGCCACCGCCTGGTGCTTCGGGTGCTGGACGGGCAACCCACCAGCCCAGAGGTGTCACCGCCAGCCCAGGAGGTGTCACCATCACCAGGGTGCCATCGCTGCTCTCGTGTTCACTTTGGTTTATTTACTTTTAGCCCAAACCAAATCTGATTTTGGCACGGGTTATTCCCTAACTGGATATAGGATTATCTTCTTAATCCTAATCCTAATTACAAGTGAACTACATAACAAAACACATCCTAAGTAATTTATTAACCGCTAACGCCAAGTCTTGTTCCGGCTGAAGCTTTCAGATGAACTTCCTTCGACGGGTCCAAGCACGCTCCCTAACTTGTGATGACTTTAATGAGTAGTTGAGACTTCTCGGTGATCTCTCGCGAACCTCGAACGATCTCTTCAAGTAACTTCCAACAGGTTCCCGATTTCTTCTCGTTGGTTCCTAAAGATCTCCTCATTCCATTCTTGGACTCTTAAACGTTCATCTAACTCGACTCGGTATACTTGCTTTTGTGTTTTCTGTTTATCGTAGTTAATCCTGCACACTTAACTCAATAATATGGATTAGATCAAATAACCCATCAATTGATTTTATCATCAAAATCCGAGATTCAACAATCTCCCCCTTTTTGATGATGACAATCAATTGATGACGGAGTTAAACATAACTCCCCCTATCTATATGCCATATTATGAGAGGATAAAAAAAAACACTTGAATTCCATCCTATTGGATTCAAGCATAACCCGATAAGTTCTAATAGTAGAGCTTATCGTGATCCTCATTAAACAATAGTGAGTCCAAAACTTCTATGAAAATCATAAGTTAAATGAAAAGGGTCGAATTTTACTACGACAGAAGATAAAGATTTTCAATATAAATTTTATGATTTAGATGTAAGGCATGCTTTCAATATGATCAATCAATCTTGTGATATTTTCAAGGATTTTGCAAGGCATATAAGTCATTCATATCAATCACTTTTCTCAAAGATTTTGCAATTCATATTTTGTCATGCTATTAAGAATGATATAAGTCATCACTTTCCCCCCCCTTTGTCATCAACAAAAAGGGAAATGAGACTTGAAGCACATATTTTGTCATACAACGATTTTATCATTGAAAATTAAGTATGCAAAAATATTTACGCAGAGTTCATTTTAGAGGAAAATTCAGCATGCATTCATATTATCTAATCTCTTCTTTCTATAAATAATAGAAATTGTAGATGTACAAGAGAGAGATTGGGATAAAAATTCAAGTAGTAATTTCACAAAGTCAAGATCATAATTCGAATACAAACTCATTCAAATCGTTAAATTCATTAAAATCTCAACATTACTTTTCAATCATCATATAAGGCATTTAAAGAATTTTGAAACATAGGGAGAATGATTAATTTAAGCATACAATGTTTCAAGTCATGAATGCCAATACTTTCATATTTGTAAGTATCAATTCATGAATGCCAAAAGATATTATTTGTGATTCCAATTTTGCAAGATCAAGATTATGATTTAGATAAAACTTATTTAAATCAAATCGGTAACTTGAAATTCATAATCAAGTCATCAAAATCGATTTCGAGATTTCTCAACATGTCATATGGAATTTGAAGGAGAATGATTAGATTCACCAAGAGATGGAAAGAAGATGAAAGACTTTACGGAAAATCCAATCAAACAAGTTTATTGTTTAGGGACAATTTAACATACCTAATTCCCTTCTAATGAATTCAAATTGGTCTTCATTCAAGGCTTTTTGTGAATATATCTGCTAATTGATGCTTTGTGTCAATGAATTCTAGAACAACATTATTGTTAAGGACATGATCACAGATGAAATGATGCCTAACATCGATGTGCTTAGTTCTAGAATGCTGAATTGGATTTTTTAGTAAGACATATGGCACTAGTATTATCACATTTTATGGGAATATTTTTAAAGTGAATTCCATAGTCTTCCAATGTATTTTTTTCATCCAAACAACTTGTGCACAGCATGCACTCAAGAGCAATGTATTCTGGCTTCCCACGTGAGATAGTGTTATTGAATTTTGTTTCTTGGAAATCCAAGAAACAAGTGCATGTCCTAAAAAATTGGCATGTTAGGATGTACTTTTTTCTATCTATCCTACATCCGGCCAAAATCGGCATCCAGTAAAGCCATTAAATCAAATTTTTCAGATTTTGGATACCATAAACCTAAATTTAGAGTTCCTTTTAAGATACCTAAATATTCTTTTAACACTTTTAAGATGAGATAGTATAGGATTTGATTGAAACCTAGCACAAAGTCCTACACTAAACATGATATCTGGTCTAGTAGCTGTAAGGTAGAGTAGACTACCTATCATTCCCTATATGTTTTTTTTGATCGAAATTTTCACTATTTTCATCCATATCTAACTTAGTCGAAGTACTCATAGGGGGTGTTTATTGCTTTTGAATTATCCATGTTAAATCGTTTTAACAATTCTAATGTATATTTAGATTGGTTAAGAAATATACCATCCTTAAGTTGTTTGATTTGTAATCCTAAAAAGAAAGTTAATTCCCCCATTAAACTCATTTCAAATTCATGACTCATAGATTTGGCAAATGATTCACATAGTGATTCATCCGAAGAGCCAAAAATAATATCGTCAACATAAATTTGCACAATAAGAAAATTATTTTCAAAATGTTTAATAAACAATGTAGTATCAACCTTGCCTTTGGTAAAATTATTTAAAATAAGAAAGGAACTAAGCCTTTCATACCAAGCTCTAGGAGCTTGTTTCAAGCCATAGAGAGCCTTAGTCAATTTGAATACATGATTAGGAAGAAGAGAATTTTTAAATCCGGGAGGTTGTTCGACATATACTTCTTCGGATATAACACCATTCAAGAAGGCACTTTTGACATCCATTTGAAATAGTTTAAAATTATAACTATTAGCATAGGCAAGGAGCATCCTTATGGCTTTTAATCGAGCCACGGGAGCGAAGGTTTCTTCGTAATCGATACCTTCTTCTTGGTTGAAACCTTTGGCCACTAATCTAGCCTTGTTTCTAACCACGATACCATTTTCGTCTTGCTTGTTTCTAAAGACCCACTTAGTACCAATGACTAAATGGTTACTAGGTCTAGGAACAAGCTCCCACACCTTGTTTCTCTCAAATTGATTCAGTTCCTCTTGCATTGCAATAATCCAAAAATCATCTTTTATGGCCTCACAATGCACTTAGGTTCGATTTGAGAGAGGAAGGGCATTAGCACAAAAATTCTTGAAAGAGGAACGAGTTTGAACCCCTTTAGATGTATCCCCTATAATTAGCTCCTTTGGATGAGCATCTATATACTTCCATTCCTTAGGTAAGGAAATTTCGGAAGAAGGTGCATCTAAGTTGCTATTTTGAGGAGGGGGTTCATTTAAATTCAAATTATCAAAACCAAGATCATCATCAAAATCATTTTTCTTAAAATTTGAGACTTCATTAAAAACTACATGAATAGACTCTTCAATTACTAAGGTTCTTTTATTAAAACCCAAAAGTTTTCAAACGGAAGAGTAACCAAGAAAGATGCCTTCATCGGATTTTGCATCAAATTTTCCTAAGGCATCCCTTTCATTTAAAATAAAGCATTTACAACTGAAAACTTTAAAATAGGAAATATTTGGTTTTTTTGTTATTCCATAATTCATAGGAGTTTTTTGATAAGGAATGTCTTATTAGGACTCTATTCATGATGTAGCAAGTCGTATTTACGGCTTTCGCCCAAAAATTTAGGTAAACTATGTTCATTTAACATAGTTCTCGCCATTTCTTGTAGGTTTCTATTTTTTTTCTTTCAACTACTCCATTTTGTTGGGGATTTTCTGAGTGGAGAAGTTATGGTTGTATCCATTAACTTCACAAAAATTTTGAAAGTCATGGTTTTGAAATTCGCCACCATGATCACTTCGAATTGATGAAATCATGAACCCTTTTTCGTTTTGAGTGAGTTTACAAAATTTAGAGAAACACTTGAAACAATCACTTTTGTGAGCTAAGAAATAGGTCCAAGTGTATCTAGAGTAGTCATCCACAATCACAAAAGCATATTTGCTTCCACCTAGACTTGTTGTATCAATTGGTCCAAATAAGTCCAAATGGATCAATTGTAACGGTCTAGTGGTGCTAATTTGATTTTTTGGTTTGAAGCTTGTTTTTATTTGTTTCCCTAGTTGACATGCATCGCATACCTTATCTTTAATAAACTTCATATTCGGAATCCCTCATACTAATTCTTGAGATGAGATTTTAGATATTGTTTTCATGCTTGCATGGCCTAATCTCCTATGCCAAAGCCAAGCATCATCATTTATGGCAGAGAAACAAATTTCATTACTTAGTTCATCAAGATTGATGGTATAGACATTATTTTGTTTTAAAGCAATCATAGTCATGTTATGATTTGGTTTTTCAATAATGCACATATTTGATTCAAATCTAACGATATAACCTTTATCGCATAATTGACTAATGCTCAATAGATTATGTTTTAATCCATCAACTAGTAACACATCATCAATGGAAAAACTTGATTTGTTACCTATGGTTCCCTTGCCAATGATTTTGCCTTTGTTGTTGTCTCCGAAGGTGACATAGCCTTCATCCATGCTAGTGAGCTTGGTGAATTGGGATGGATCTCCGGTCATATGCCTTGAGCATCCACTATCAAGATACCATCTCTTGCTCCTAGCATGTGATGGTGTATGTTTCTACAAGAAGGAATTATTTTTAGGTACCCATTTACTTTTGGGTGCCTCAAAAACTAATCTAACTTGTTTATCATGTTGCATAGACTTGATCATGGTTCCTTTAGGAACCCAAATCAATTTGTTCGGACTAATTTTCTTGAATGGACATTGGTAAGTTATATGTCCATATTTGCAACAAAAGTTGCAATTGCTTTGATGTTGAACATGTAAGATAGGACCTTTAACGAAGGTGGTTGGATTTTGGTGAGTACTTCTCACAAATCCGATTCCACTCCTTTTAGGAACATGACCCTTATTTGTAAGGATCATGTTTAAGGACTTGCTACCGACCTCGAATTTCTTCAAGGTGTCCTTAAGTACTAAGTTATCATTTTGGAGAGTTTCTAAATCATGACATTTAACACATGGAGCTAGACAATTATGATATTCAGTTTTTAATTTATCAAAAGCACAAGTAAGACTACCATGCTCCTTTCTTAGCAATTTGTATTTTCTACTAATTGTCTTACATTCATCAAATAACTCATGGAAGGCATTTAATAAATCATGATAAGGCAAATCTGCATTAATTAAATCCGTTACCTCTTCTTCGAAGGCCATTAGGGCGTAGTGAGCAACTTGCTCGGTGTTGGACTCCTCTTCTTCGGATGTGCTTGAGTCATCCCATGTTGCCTTGAGCGTCTTCTTCTTTGGTGTTCTCTTTTTGGCTTGAGAGCAATCGTTCTTGTAGTGTTCCGATTTTTTGCATTCATAGCAAATCACTTGGTCCTTCTTTTGTTCAAATTTATTTTTTGTATTATTTTTAAATTTGTTCTTCCTTAAATATTTTTTGAATTTTTGAGTCAAAAGTGCAATGTCATTGTCACTGTCCTCATCACTTGATGTTCCTTTCAAGTGGTCTTCTTGTGATTTGAGTGCCATATCCTTCCTGTTCTTTGGAAGGGGGTTCTCGAGCTCGTCATGAGCTTGACATGTCATTTCGTAGGTCATTAGAGACCCAACGAGTTCTTCAAGAGGGAATGTTTTAAGGTCTTTGGCCTCTTGAATGGCCGCAACTTTTGGATCCCAACTTTTAGGGAGGGATCTTAAGATTTTAGTTACTAGTTCAAAGTTAGTAAAATCTTTACCAAGAGCTTTGAGTCCATTGATGACATCCGTAAACCGGGTGTACATGTCTCCGATGGACTCACTTGGTTTCATTCGGAAAAGTTCGTAAGAGTGCACAAGAATGTTGATTTTGGACTCTTTTACTCAGCTAGTGCCTTCATGAGTGACCTCAAGAGTTCTCCAAATATTAAAAGCCAAATCACAAATTGAAACACGATTAAATTCGTTTTTGTCTAGTGCACAAAACAAGGCATTCATAGCCTTTGCATTTAAAGCAAAAACCTTCTTCTCCGATTCATTCCATTCGCTCATCGGAAGAGAAGATTTTTGAAATCCGTTTTCAACAATAGTCCAAAGCTCGAAATCCATAGAAATGAGGAAGATCCTCATCCGAGTCTTCAAAACACGTGTAATCCCACCCATTAAACATAGGTGGATGAGTGATAGAATGGCCCTCTTGCATGCCGGGGTAAGCCATCTCTCTTGGGTATTAAACCAAATATGAGAGATAACCCGCCTCGATACCAATTGTTAGGATCGGAGTAGCACTAAGAGGGGGGTGAATTAGTGCAGCGGATTAAAACTTCGGTTTTTAAAAAATCTTTCAGATGATAAGAGCGGAACTTGACAAGCTTTAATCTTGAAAGCATATTCTTAAATATGCACAGCAAAAGTAATAAGGAACTAAAGCATATAAGAAGGTTTGCAATAATGTAAATAGCAATAATGAAATGCAAACCAAGGATCGCCGATTTTAGAGTTGTTCGGTCAAATGACCTACTAATTTTGCGAGGCCCCTCTTCGATGAGGCTCCCACATTCCACTAGCAAGTCTCTTGAAATGGAAGGGTAAATACCCCTCTTACAACTCTTTACAAGCAGTTCACTCTCTCTACAGATTTTCGAGAAGAGATGAGGTGAACACTAGCAAATTGAAAAGAAGACAAGCTAACACTTTTCTAAGACCTTTCTCTCAAACTCTTGCTGCTCAAAAAAAGTTGTTTTTTCAATTTGAGATTTGAGGGGTATTTATAGGCCTCAAGAGGATTCAAATTTGGGCTCCAAAATTCAAATTCTCTTTGGGTTCTCGATGTTGGCGGTGCCACCTTCCAGCGGGTGTGCCACACCCCCAGCTTCGGGTGCTGGACGGTGCAAACAGCCCATCAGGAGGGTGTCACCCAAAGCACTCGGGTGTGTCATGGTGCCACCGCCCAACCAGGCGGTGCCATCGCCCGGCTCTCCGGCTTCACTTGGTTTGGCTTACTTTTAGCCCAAACCAAATCTGACTTTGGCCCCAGATTGGCCCCTAACCAGGATATAGGATTATCTTCTTAATCCTAATCCTAATTACAAGTGAACTACATAACAAAATACATCCTAAGCAATTTATTAACCATGAACGTCAAGTCTTGTTCTAATGAAGCCAAATTTAACTTCCTTCGACGGGGTCCAAGCACGCCCCTAACTTGTGATGACTTTAATGAGTAGTGAGACTTCGGTGATCTCTCATGAACCTCCGACGATCTCTCTTCTACGAACTTCCAACAAAGTTCCCATTTCTTCTCGGTTGGTTCCGCAAAGATCTCGACGATTCTTCGGACTCTTAAACGTTCATCGAACTCGACTCCGGTATACTTGCTTTGTGTTTTCTGTTTATCATAGTTAATCCTGCACACTTAACTCAATAATATGGATTAGATCAAATAACCCATCAATTGATTTTATCATCAAAATCCGAGATTCAACAATATATATATGTATACATATATATATATATACATGTATACATATATATATATGTATACATATATATATGTATATATATATATATATATTTATATATGTATACATATATATATGTATATATAAATGCATATATATATATATAGAAACATAGATACATATATAAATGTTTTTATTTATATACATATATATACATAATATATATATATATTTATATTTATATTTATATGTATATGTATATATATACATGTGTTATAGGTATAGATATACATGCATATATATGTATATATATATTTATATATATATATACATATATATGTATACATATATATGTTTATATATTGGTATACACATATATATATATATATATATATATATATATATATATATATATATATATATTGTTAGGACTTTCAAAAAAAAAAATATATACTGTTAGGATCAAGAGTACTAAGAGGAGAGGGATTGGTGAATTTGTGCTGCAAAAATCTTTTGACGTTTAAAACTTCATTCGTACGATGAAATCGTTTCCGACGTAAAATCATTTTCGGAAACTTAACTTGAAAGCGAGTTCGTAAAGGAGTGCAGCAAAAGTAAAGAGGAAGTACAACACATATAGAGGTTTGCAGTAAAGTAAGTTGCAAGAATAAATGCAAACTAGAGAGCACCATAATTTTAGAGTGGTTCGTTCAATCTTTTCCTACATCCACTTTTGGCTTCCTCCTCCCACGTGGTCACCGTCGTCCACTAGAGGCCTTCATTCAATAGGCGAAGGCCAATTACTCTTTTACAGTTTCACTCCTTTTGACGGGCTTAGGAGACAACCCTTACAGAATTTTCTTTCCTCTCTTGACATATCAAAATTTAAAAGAAAAGAGGAAGGAGAACTTTTAACTCATACAACACTTTTAAGCTCTAAAAATCACAGAGTAAGATTGGATTTTCGGTGCCCTTTCTTGCAAGATAGGGTGAGGTATATATAGGCCACAAAATGGTTTGAATTTGGAGCTAAAAAATATCACCTCCCGGATTTTCGGGGTCCTGGTGGTACTACCGCCTGACTGGGGTAGTACAACCGCCTAATAGGGGTGGTACAATCGCTTGATAGAGCTCAGAAACTGAGCTCTAGCGGTGCCACCGCCTGACAGGGGTGGTTGCACTGCCCAGTCTCGCTCGGAGACTGAGCCTAGGCGGTGCCACCGCCTAACTAGGGCGGTTGCACCGCTTGGCAAAACTGTTGGGAAATCATGGAGGGCGACATCATATGCGCAGCGGAAGAACAAGAAAACAAAAATCCCCGATTCCCAAAAAGATATTCGTTGTTGTGCGAAGATTGGTGTGCAAAAATCCGCAAAAACACAAAACTGCGTATAGAGATTGTGTTACCTAGGGAGATCGTATATCCCTGTTTCCTTGCAGATCCTTAGGAGAGGATGAAGGAGGTCAAGCGTCCTCCTCTCTAGCGGTGATCCACACAGTAGGGTTGCGACAACCCTCCTAAAAACTCAGGGCCCTCGAGGTGGAGAGGAGAGGAGAATAGGAAGGGCAAGCAAAGACTCTAGCCTATGAGGGCTGTGAATCCCTCCTATTTATAGAGATCCCGTGTCAAACCCTAATGGGTCTTTCCCTAGTGGGTATTGGATCTGCATCCAATAAGACAGGGCTCCGCCGGATATCTCATATCCCAACCTCTACTCATCGCAATGCCTATCATATGTGTGACCCTCTAGGCCCAATATCGAAATGGGCCGTGAGTCATACCCGTCGAACTCCTTTCTAACTCAGTGAATTATTATCTCTGTAATAATTCACTGACTCATCGACTCACGGACGCATTTCTAGGCCACTACGTAGTCCCCAGACGATCTGGGGAATCCAATCCATTGGACCATGTCTGTCCTCGAGTTACCATGTACCTATAGCCCCTCATCCATCTAATATCCCGTAGACCGTATATCGAAAGCATGGTGTTGTCGGACCCATACGGTTTCTACTCGAGTCTCGCTCTAATCGGATTCTCCGGAGAACTCTTTCTCTCTCAACCCGAATGACCCTCGCCGGGATTTGTCCGAGCAAGAACACATGGGATATTCCTCTCATGACGCCGAGAGTGGATGATCCTCTATCGACACTCAATAGCCCTCGTGAAGGTCGACTACCACTCCCAATGACCAGGTGCACTTGATCCGGGACAGCCAAACATATAAGTCGTATCAAAGAGTGGAGCACTCATACAGACATCCTTGGTGTCTCAAGTCTAAGGACCAGATACACCACTAGGACTACGGAATCGCTTTGTCTAACAATAAGGCATCATCAACCATCCAAAGATTCCGTAAGCGGATCAATCGGTGAACTCATTCTCCAATGAGCACCTGATCAGTATCCCTAGTGTCCCTACACGAGCAACTATGAGACTAGCTGCATCCATCATATATATAGACGGGGTATACAGACACCCGGTCTATCCGGTTATCACGATGTCCCTCTCGAGTAACCTATGACCGGGATTATTTAGGATATGTGTTTAAAGGTGAATCGATCTCATTATCGTGATCTCATCACGATCCGATTCCCATTGCACAAATCCAAGGACATCACAATATATATGCATTTATGCAATAGTTATAAAGTGATATACGCCAAAATATAATAAGCAAAAGATTCAGTATCAAGTCACACGTGCCATCACTTACGCGGATTGCTTTTGTCGAAAGCACCTATGACTAGCAATCTTCCACTTGACCTAAAGCCAATCACCCTATGTGTGCCATCCCCATCGGACCCTCAGGACGCTTCAAAGACAAAATGAGACAACGACTTTGTCGGTGGATCTGTAATATTATCTTCGGATGGAACTCTTTCCTTTGCTACATCTCCTCGGGTTACGATCTCTCTTATAAATTTGGAACCTCCTCGTAAACACTTCGATGAGACCAGGGTTCCTTTATTTGAGTAATCACCCCATAGTTGTTGCAATATAAGGAAGTCGAATTTGTCGCTATCTCAGATCGACTCCCAAATCTGTGATGAACTTCTTCACCCTGGACTCCCTCTTTTTGCTGCATCTCGATGCAGTCATGTCCGCCTCTGTGGTCGAAATAAACAGTGGTATCTTGCTTGGAACTCTTCCAAAGACACTACTCCTCCATTCAAGGTGTACACATACCCCGAATTGACTTTGCTATCATCGACATCGGTAAAAAAACTTGAGTCGATTGTAGCCTTCAACCTTAAGGCTATTACCTCCATATACTAGTAAAAGATCCTTAGTCCTTCTCAAGTACTTAAGGATACACTTTCTGCTTTCCAAAGTCTCCAAGCACGGATCCGCTGACACCTGCCGTGACACTTTCGAGCATGTGCTATATCGGGCCTAGTACATAGCATGGCATACATGATGAGACCCTATTGCTGAGGCATAAGGTATCATATCCATGTTAAGCCCTTTCTTTCCGAGTCTTTGGGGACATACTGTAGAAAGCGATATCCCATGTCTCATCGGTATGAGACCTCTCTTGGAATTTTCCATGCCAAACCTTTTGACAATAGCTTCTATGTACTGGATTGGGACAAGCCAAGCATCCTCTTGGATCTATCTCTATAGATTCTAATCCCCAAGATATAAGATGCTTTCCCTAAGTCCTTCATGGAGAAGTGTCTAGATAACCAAGCCTTTCTTGTGGATAGCATTCCTATGTCATTCCCAATGATGAGGATGTCATCCACATATAACACCAAAAAGGTGATAGCTCCCACTTACCTTTCTGTATACACAAGGCTCATCTTCGTTCTAATCGAAGTCATAAGATCTGATTGCCTCATCAAATCTTATGTTCCCAACTGGGAAGCTTGCTTTTAGTCCATAAATGGATCTAAGCAACCTACACACCTTATCGGGGCAGTTCTTGGATACTTAATCCCTCAAAGTTGCATCATATACACCTCCTCCTCGAGGTTCCCGTTGAGGAATACGATTTTCACATCCATCTGCCAGATCTCATAATCATAGTGTGCTGCAATAGCCAATAGAATTCTGATGGATTTTAGCATTGCTCTGGGTGAGAAAGTTTAAATCAGTAGTCAACACCTTGCCTTTGACGATACCCCTTAGCCACTAGCATTGCTTTATAGGTCTCTACCTTTCCATCTACTCTGATCTTTTTCTTAAAGATCCACTTGCAACCGATGGGTACAATACCTTCGCAAGCATCAACTAGGTTCCAAACCTTATTGGAGTACATAGAATCCATCTCGAATTCATGGCTTTTTTCCACTTCCGGAGTCTATACTCATAATAGCCTCCCTCAGAGGTCTGAGGATCAATATCCTCTACATCCTCTGCTCTAATATGTCCCCATATCTCTCGGGAGGATGGGATACTCTATCGAGACCTGCGTAAAGTTGATACTTGTGTATTAGGTACTTGAAATGATTTCGGGGCTGTAGAGTGGTGCTTGAGCTTGGTTCTCCAACCTCGCTCAATTCTATCATTCTCCCCACTGTCTCCGTCAAGAATGTGTTCCTTCTCAAGGAACACTGCTCTCTTAGCTACAAAGACCTTTTTGGTCCTCGTGATGATAGAAATAATACCCATAAGTTTCCTTGGGGTATCCCACAAATTTGAATTGCTCGTCCCTTGATTCTAACTTATGGGGTTGTGTCTTCTAACATGGGGGGTGGGCCTCAGATCTTAACAATCTTAAGATCAGGCTTCTTCCCTTTCCATATCTCATATGGTAGAGACACTACCGACTTAGTTGGAACTCTGTTCGAAGGTAAGCTGCGGTTTCTAGGGCATATCCCCAGTAATGAGATGGGTAGGTCAATGTGAAACTCATCATGGACCGTACCATATCTAATAATGTACGATTTCTCCTTTCGGAGACACCATTGAGTGAGGTGTATAAGGAGGTGTCCATTGGGATAATATCCCATGGTCCTTGAGGAACTGAGTAAACTCAGACTTAAGTATTCACCTCCTCGATCTGATCGAAAAGTTTTGATACTCTTTCCAGTCTGGTTCTCCACCTCATTCTTATACTCTCTGAATTTCTCAAAGGCCTCAGACTTGTACTTCATTAAGTACACATATCCATACCTTGAGAAATCATCAGTAAATGTAATGAAGTAGGAGTAACCTCCAATGACATGAGTTAATATGGGTCCACATACATCACTATGTATGAGTTCCAACAACTCATTGGCTCTCTCTCTAGTTCTACTAAATGGAGATTTGGTCAGTTTTCCACGAATGCAAGGCTCACAAGTTGTATATGACACATAGTCGAATGGATCTAGATATCCATCATTTAGCAACTTTTGAATCATTCTTTCATGGATGTGACCTAGCCTACAATGCCATAGGTATGCACTGTTCAACTCATCTCGTTTCCTTTTGGACACATTTGCATTCATGATATGTGGAGTGGTGTCTAACATAAATAAACCATTATGTAATATTCCTTTCGTGATGATCTTATCATCTAATAATATCGAACAACCATTGGTCTCAAAAACAAATTTATATCCACTAACTGTTAAACATGAAATGGAGATAATGTTTTTGATAATAGAAGGAACAAAATAACATGCATCTAATGCAATAAAAGCTCCACTAGGCAGATGTAGGGGCGACCTCGGCCAACAGACTAATATAGCAACTTTTGCTCCATTACCCATCTTGAGGTCCATCTAGCCTCTCAGTAGTCTCCTAGGTCTTGCCGGAACTGCAGAACGAATTGCATATATGATAAGCACTACCGGTATCCAATACCCATGTGTTATCATAAGAGTCCCACAAATGGAGTGATCATGAATGTACCCAAGCTTCATCAAGCTTTTGTTTTAGCCCTTTCTGCAAAGGTACTCTTTGCAGTTTCTCTTCCAATGCCCATCTTTACCGATTGGAAGCACTGGCCTTCGCCCTTTGTTGGGTCTTTCTTAGCAACCTTTGCTTTTACCTTTTTTTGCCCTTGCCCTTTCCCCTTCTTAAGGGACCTTTTCGCTTTCCTTTCTTTTCTCGGTCTCACCATTGTAGAGAACTGGCTTCTCTTTCTTAATAGTACTCTCTGCCTCCCTCAACATATTGAGGAGCTCCGGGAGAGTCACCTCAAGCTTGTTCATATTAAAATTCATTATGAACTGTGAAAAGGAATCTGGTAGGGATCAAGCACAATGTCCACACACAAGTTATCCTCTAGGACCATTCCTAGACCTGTGAGTTTCTATCCACTCAATCATCTTTAGGACATGGTTCTGAACCGGTGTCCCCTTAGTCATCCTAGAAGCGGAAAAGGCTCTTGGATATCTCATATCGTTGAGTCCTTCCCCTGTTCCTCAAACAATTTATGGACATGTAGGGAGAATGGATCGGCATCCATCTTTTCATGTTGTCTCTGTAACTCTGGAGTCATAGAGACCAACATATAGCACTGTGCAAGAGTGGAGTCATCAATGTACCCAGAAGCAGCGATCTCATCCTCGCTTGCCCTTCTTGGGCGTAGGCATCATCAGATCAAGGACGCACACGATTTTTTCTCCGCTGTGAGAACAATTCTCAAGTTACGGAGCCAATCCAGGTATAATTTGGACCATGAAGCGGTTGACATCAAGTATGCCACGTAAAGGGATTTGAAAGCGACATTTTAAAAATAAAGATGTAGCGAAAATGAATAACATGCAGATTTTGCAAGAAATAAACTATCAAGATATGGACTTCTATCTTAATATGCTCCCACTATTTTACTAACGAGTCCGACGACACCCTCGAAACGGAAGTCTCCAGCCCAGACTTCTAGTGGAGATCGGGATCAATCGGCGTCTTAGAGTAACCTCGAGGGACTCGACTAATCACACTAAGCCTAAAAGGTAGGCAACTCTTGCCGATCACAACTCCTTGTGATTCCCGCCCTGTTTCGACCTCCGAATCACCATGGCCTCGAGGGACTCGACCAACCATGATCTTTCGGTTAAGTCAACACCTTCGTTACAAGATGAGTCCGATTTTGATGATATACCCTCGAGGGACTCGACCAAGCATACCATGTCCTCTCGGTCACCGGTGACATCTCTATGTCGTAAGCAAGATAGCGAATCGCGATATAGGTGAGTCTCGAGGGACTCGACCAACTCAGCCTACACCGAGAATCGGTTCCTACTCATAACGATGGAAGGCCACGTGGGTCAATCTAATTGCCTCACGTTTACCGACTTAGTATTATCGAGAGATGTTTCTATAATTTGGTCTCCTAATATGACATGTCACACATATACATATTTAATATATATCTACATCGCATGCAAATATATATACATATCTAGTATGTGTATAAGCAATCACATCATATGATCATGGACCACAGCCTAATATGATTAGGCCCGAGCCAGTA
This sequence comes from Musa schizocarpa, assembly GCA_900464855.2. Lineage (NCBI taxonomy): Eukaryota > Viridiplantae > Streptophyta > Magnoliopsida > Zingiberales > Musaceae > Musa > Musa schizocarpa. Next base: position 25,538,648 of record LS990920.1, on the reverse strand, counting down.
GGCCTAATCACTCACATCAAGATATATGTGTACAACGGTGCATCTCCATGCCCTTGTGATTGTTCATCTCGTCCTCGTCGGTTCCGTCGACATCTTGATGCATCTCCATGCATCACGATCGTCCATCTCGTGGGTCCCGCTATCGCATCCACGCTCCCGCTGCGCCTCCTCATGTGATTACAACTTAATCATAGGCACGTAGGCCCGACAATAAACGAGAAATATAATGGAGGTTCGTAGACCTCAATAATAATAATCACAAGTACACACATCACACGGTCCATGATCATCCGTCCACACATCATACATCACATGTATAAATAATCATCATCATGTAGAACTACTAGATAATAATAAAAATAATAATCAACTAAACCTTTTAATTAATTAATATTTTTCTGAAATTAGGGACATGTAGGGAATTTCTCAATTCCTAAGGGTATTTTCGTAATTTGGACAAAAGACAGAAACTGGAATTTCTCAAATTCACAGGGGCAAAACTGTCCTTTTGCCCAAAACCCTAATTCCTTCTACTGCTGCCGCTACCGCCGCCGCCACCCTGCTGGCGACGGCAGGCGGCGTGGCGAGGGCAGGGCGCCCCTCGCTGCGTAGTGGCACGCCCCGGGCGGCGACGCCATCTGGGTGGGCCTCCTCGGCGCCGCTGCCTCCGCAGCGCCACCCCCAATGTGGGGGGTTTCGGCCAGCGGGAGCAGTGGGGATGGCGTCGCTGCGCAAGGGCGGGGGCGGCGCCTGCCCTTGCGGCAGGCGCCCGCCGCTCATGGGCGCCCGCCTGTGGGCTTACCCCCGGGCAGCAAAGCCTGCTGCAAGCAGACCGACCACGGGGTCTTTGCTGCAGGCACAGCGCCATGCGCGCCGTGTATTTGTGGTGCTGCGGCTGGGTCATGCTGCCGCCGGCAGTTGTGGTCGCAGGGGAAAGGGTGGGGTATATATAAGCCACAAACTACGCCTGACAGAGCTCGGAGACCGAGCTCTAGCGGTGCCACTACCTGACAGGGGCTGTTGCACCACCTAGTCTCACTTGGAGACTGAGCCCAAGCGGTGCCACCACTTGACTGGGACGGTTGCACCGCTTAGCAGAGCTCGGAGACCAAGCTCTGGCGGTTCCGTCGATAATCCAATGAACACTCGGTTATACTCCTGTGGACTTCCGGCAAACTCCTGGACTTGCGACGATCCACTTGGCGAGTTTTGACGAGCTTCTGTGGCAAGCTCCTGGACTTATCGGATTTATTCCTATAGAACCTCCGACGACCGTCCGAACTTCTGTCGAACTCTCGAACTCCCAACATGATCATAGTCTTGACTCCGGTGTAACTCTTGCTACATGTTTTACTTCCATCGTAGTTAATCCTGCACATGTAAAACAAAACTTCGATCGAGACAATTAATCCTAAGAAATTAACCAAGTTGTCCGGCATGTAATTGGTCATTCGATGCTCCGTCCGATTCTTTGGCGCATCGTCCTCTCCTACGGCCTATTGCCCAATCGGCTAGTTAACTTTGCAACTCCGATATCCATGGCACAATACCTGCTCTTCTTGGCCCGATGCCCGAGTCCATGGCCGGAAGCCTTCCGTAGATACGTCGACCTATCCACCTGCCCGATGTCCAATCTTCTAACATGTTCCTTCGGCACTACATGATTTTTCCTGCTTTAATTGTCTCATCCTAATCGAAGTATCCTACGTCACTCAAAACGCAAATTAAAACATAAACATATATCAAATGGTTTTATCATCAAAATATGAGATTCAACAAGAAGAAGAACACAAATTGGGATGAATCGAGCTCCTCGGAAGATGTTGAGAAAATCAAGAAAGAAGAGGTGGCAAACTACACCTTAATTGCTTTCAATGATGGGGTAATCGAAATCGTCCTAATTTACTTCAAAATTACATAATGCTTTTAATAATGTAATTCTTTTTTTAATTTAGTTTTGAATCAATTTTTTTTAAATGTTCAAAAATGAAAATGCAAAAATATGTTCATGCTCGTAATCTTGAAAATGACAATGAAAATTGCATGTCCTATGTTAATGCAATAAAATGTTAGATATAAATCTAATGCTTGTACACCTAGTAATACTAATCTTATGTATGTGCTTGAGAAGCAAGAACGTGTATTTCGATGATTTTCATATTGATTTTCAAGGACGATGCATAACTTTTGAATGGAAGGCTTGATGATTTTTTATGAACCTTGTCTTTCGTTTTCAAACATGATGTATGGTTTTGACATAAGAACAAAATTTGAGCATGCTAATATAAAGTCAATCATATAAATTAAAATTAAAGAAGTTTTAGTTATCTATAAGAATCATTCAAAATTATGTTCAAAGAAACCAATGCAATAAAGTTGTAATGAAAATATTGAAATTTTGATACCATGATTTGACGATTTTATATATGAGATTTTAAAGTAATACATAATGATTTTTATAATTTATTGGTCTTAATGGTTTTATGACAAAATTTATTTTTTGATCCCGAACGTTGATGCATGTTTGAAAAGCATGTTGATATGAAATCAATCACTTAAAATGAAACACTTAAAAAAAAAGGGAGAAAATCTATTATCAATGAAATCATGAATCGACTTATGTTATGAATTTTGTGAACCATAAAAATGATTTTTATAATTTTAATTTGAAATGAGTTTTATCAAAATTATGATCTTGATTTTTTGGAATAATATGAGATTTCCTTTGATGATCTTTTTGATTATTTAAAAGGAGATTTGTCGAGATCCTTCATGGTATTTTGGATTCATGACTTGATCCTTCATTTGTTTATGAGATGGTTGAAATCTTTGTACCCTTGAATTCTTTCATTCTCCTTTCAATTTTTGAATTCATGCATGTTATATGTTGAAGATTTGAAACCATGTTTTGATATCATGCATACCCAAGAAATATTGATTTGACAAATTGAATAATTTGAAAATGAATGATGATTTTTCTCTTGAATGTAACTTGTGATATTCTTTATGAATCATCATCTTGATTTCTCGATATTCGATAAATCAATTTGATTTGACGATTTGAATTTGAATAAGATTAGCTTAATTTTTCAAAATTTATAACTTATGACTTCTTATGCAAGAATCAAGGTACTATAACATTTAATCTCCTACATTTCTTTTTGACATTTATAGAAATAAAGGAGATATGTTGAAATAAATCATGTCTTTTGGTATTCAAATGGTCTTATCTTTGATGATATGATTTTTTTGTATAAATGATACAAATGCCTTGATATGAATGAATCATTGTAATAAAAGAAAAAAGAAATTGTTAGCTTGCTAATTGCAAAAATATACGCTAGCTTGAATGATAAAATATGAGATTGTCTATAGTGCAAATTTAATGTTATCATGATGTGTAGATTGAAATAATTATTAGAATATTTATGTAATTATAAATGATGATTTGGTATTTTGCATAAAATACTCTTGATATTATTTTGATGCATACAAACGAAAAGTTATGAACATGCATGTAGGATATAATTTGATAAAATTGATACCATCATGATATTAAATATTTATGATTTGCAATAATGCATGCAATACTTGTGATTTTTAATTATGATGTGATGTATTACATATGATGTGAATCATGATTTAAAATGCTATGAATTGTTGCTAAAATGATGTATCGTAAATGTTGATTTAATGTTTTATATTATAAATGCTCTAAATGATGAATGTTTGGTATCATGATCAAAATGTTGATAAATAGTTAAAAATTTTAGTAACATGTATGATATGCTCATAATGTTGATTGATTTATTCATCGTGCATGAATGAAATATAAGGTTTTTGAAATACTGCATGTTTTAATTTGAACATGTAATGATGTACAAATGAGATTGATACTTACCATTATCATAATTGATGTAAAAGGTCTTTCTTTCTTTTTGACAATGACAAAGGGGGAGATAGCTAGCTTACACAAGACAAGAGAAGCAAAAAATTACAAACGTACACATCGCAAAAAGGGGCAAAACTTATTAGCTTGTTCTTCTCAAAAGCAAGAAATGCTATCTGGTAATCTCAAGCAAATGTGCTATCTTGCCTATCTCAAGAAGCAAAACTTGCAACTTGCACATTGCAATAGGAAGCAAGAATCATGAGCTTACATAAGAAAGCTATCATGCATTTGCTTCGAAATTTTTGCTAGCTTGTATGTAGTAAAACTTGCATATCATAAAAATTGCTAGCTTATAGTCTAAAGAGAAGCAAACAGTTGCTATCTAAAGATGCTAAACATACTAAACTTGCACTTTGCAATGGAAGAAAAATTGCAAACTCAAACATTGCAAAGGAAGCAAAATTTGATAGCTTGCAACTTGTATATTTCAAGAAGCAAGAATTGCTTTTTAAACATCTCAGAACTGCTAGCTTGCATGTTCTAAAATGTTATAAAATGTTGTGAATTAGGACTTGCTATCTTACTATCTTGCTTATCTAAAACTTGATAGCTTGCATATTCTAATGTGATATAGCACTTGCTAAATTTTTGCTAGCTTGCATGATGTAGCATTTGCTAAATTTCAAGCTTACAAATTGCATGATGATAAGTTGAATTCTAATGTGATAATATCAAAATACTTGATATTATGTTTTTCATGCAATAAGTTGAATTCATATCTCTTAAACACAGAGAAAGTGATACTTCTCCTTTTTGTTGATGACAAATGGGGAGAAGTATGATCATGTTATACATGATGACATGTTGTAAATATTCATGATTAATATTTGCAATGACTTTAATTCGGCTTGAATTCAAGGTTCTATCAATATAATATATTGATATGGAGAGTTTGTTTAAACTTCAGGAGTTAAGGTTAATTCCATCATCAAGTGGTTGTCATCATCAAAAAGGGGGAGATTGTTGAATCTTGTATTTTGATGATAAAACCATTTGATATGTGTTTATGATTTAATCTACATTTTGAATGACACAGGATGCTTCGATCAGGATGAGACAATTAAAGTAGGAAAATCATGTTGTGCCGGAGGAACATGTCAGAAGATTGGACGTCGAGTTAGTGGATCGGTCGACGTATCGACAGAAGACTTCGGGCCGTGGATTCGAGCATCGAGCCAAGAAAAGCAGGTAATGCACCAAGGATATTGGAGTTGTAGAGTCAACTGGCTGATTGGGCAATAGGCCGCAAGAGAGGACGATGCACCGAAGAGTCAGACGAAGCGTCGTAGGACCAATGACATGTCGGAGAACTTGTTTATTGCTTTGTATTAATTGTCTCGATCGAAGTGTTATTTTAAGTATGTAGGATTAACTACAAAAGCTTGAAGACATAAAGCAAGTCTACTGGAGTTAAGTTCAATGGGTGTTCGAGAGTCCGTCGAGAGTCCAAAGAATCGTCGGAAGTGCTGTCGGAACTAATCGAGAAGGAATCAGGGACTTGCTGAAGTTTCCGAAAGTCCACCGGAGAGATCGTTGGAGGTTCACGGTGATCAGTGAGAAGGTTCGGCTACTTTCTAAAGACTCACTGAACTCGCCACAAGACCGGGAGCCTACTGGGAGTTCGCTAGAAGAAATCCAAGGGTGTATCGGAACTTCGCCGGAAGTTCACCGAAAAGCTCGCCGGAAGGAAACTTGACGTTGCCGGTTAAAAACTTGCTTAGGACTATCTCTTAAGCCCATAGTTTGCCTATAATTAGGGTTAGGATTAAGGGTTAATCCTATAACCCGGTTAGGGGCCAATTGGGCCCAAGTTCGGACTGGTTTGGGCCAAGTTTGAAGCCTAACCAGTGAGCTGAAATAGTGTAAGTGGTGGAACCGCCAGACTAGGCGGTGGCACCTCTAGACTAGGCGGTGGCACTGCCCAAAGCCTGAAGTATCAGGCAATGGTATCGTCGGACTGGGCAGTGGCACCGCCTAGCACCCGAGAGTTCGAGCGGTGGCACCGCCCAGAACCTGAGAATTCCGGCGGTGGCACCGCCATAACACTATCAATGTGGAAATTGACAAGTGGTACCACCGCTAGTAAATAGTCAATATGACATTGATAGGCAGTGGCATCGCCACCGACAAGCAGTGGCACCGCGGGAATACAAGAGAATTCAAAATTTGGAGCCCAAATTTGAATCCTCTTGTGGTCTATAAATACCCCTCAATTCTTAACAGAGAACACAACCTTTGAGAAGCTAGAGATTGAGATAAAAATCTTAGCAAAGTCTTTACCAAGTTTTTGTTTTCAATAGTTTGAGTGTTCACCTCCCTCTTTCTCTTTGAAAATTTGTAAGAGTGTGAACCACTTGTAAAAGGTTGTAAGAGGGGTATTTCTCATTCCCCTTTAGAGCGATTTGCTAGTGGAAGTTGGGAGCCTCATTAAAGAAGGTTTCGCAAGTGGATGTAGGTCATTTTGATCGAACCACTTAAAATTGGTGCGTTCCTTGAAAGTGTGAGTATTTACTTTTCTGAAACCATTATTTACATAGCAGCAAGCTTTCAGTTTTCATCTTCTCACTTTACTCGAGCTACTTTCTCCAAGTCATTGACGAATTAAAATCTCTATGCATTTACTAAATCGTTTTCAAACTTATGAATTTTAATCCGCTGCACTAATTCACCCCCCTCTCTTAGTGCCGCTCTGATCCTAACAATTGGTATCAGAGCCTCATTATTTCTCAGTTGGTTTAACACCCAAGGGAAATGGCTCTTTACGGCCTTCAAGAGGGGCACTCTCTCATTCGTCCTCCCTTTTTCAATACGACGGGCTACACTTATTGGAAAACTCGAATGAGAGTTTTCTGACTTTCTTTGGATTTGAATTTATGGCACATAGTCGAAAATTGATTTGAAATGTCTTCTTTTCTAATGAACCATTGGAATGATTTGGAGAAGAAGATGTTTTCTCTAAATGCAAAGGCTATGATTGCCTTATATTATGCACTTGACAAAAATGAATTTAATCGCGTTTCGAATTGTGATTCGGCTTTTGATATTTGGAGAATTCTTGAGGTCACTCATGAAGGCACTAGCCGAGTAAAAGAGTCCAAAATCAACATTCTTATGCTTTCTTATAAACTTTTCGGGGTGAAACCAAGTGAGTCCATTAGAGACATGTACACCCGTTTCACGGATGTCATCAATGGACTTAAAGCTCTTGGTAAAGATTTTTCTAACTTTGAACTAGTAACTAAAATTTTAAGATCTCTTCCAAAGAGTTGGGATCCAAAAGTTATGGCGATTCAAGAGGCCAAGGACCTTAAAACATTTTCTCTCGAAGAACTTATTGGGTCTCTAATGGCCTACGAAATATTGTGCAATGCACGTGAAGAACTTGAGAACCACCTTCCAAAGGACAGGAAGGATTTGGGACATAGAACATTTGAAGACCACTTGAGCATAAGCTCAAGTGATGGTGAACTTAATCTACAAATGAAACAAAAATTAAAAAGCAAAAAGAATAGAAATACTTGCTTCGAACGCAAGAAGTGTTAGGATCAAGAGCACTAAGAAGGGGGGGGAGGGGGGGGTGAATTAGTGCAGTGGATAAAAACGTCAACTTCGTCAAATCTCTCGTACGATAAAAACCGTTTCCGACGTAAAACCGATTTAGGAAACTTAGCTTGAAAGCATACGTAAATGTATTGAAGGAGTAAGCTATTGAAGGGGTTTGCAGTAAGGTAATAGCAGGAAATAAAATGCAAACCAGAGAAGATGGGAGTTTATAGTGGTTCGGTCAATCGTGACCTACATCCACTCCTCCGATTCCTCTTTCGTCGAGGCCAGTAGTATCCACTAACGATCATCCTTTACTAGGCAAAGATCAACCTCCTTCTTACACCCCTCTTCTCCTTTTACCAGGTTTAGGAGACAATGCTTACAAGCACTCACTCTCCTCTCTAAATAGAATTCTAACACTTAGAATTTAGAGGAAGGAAATTCTAGACATTGTAGCAATATTTTCTTTTTTTTAATCTCTTTATGCTTGTGTGTATTAACCAGGGATGAGAGGGGTATTTATAGGCCATAAACTAGTTTGAATTTGGAGCTTAAAACTATCATCTCCCGAAATTTCGGGGTCCTGGCGGTACTATCGCCTAACTGGGGTGGTACAACCGCCTGACAGAGCTCAGAGACCGAGCTCTAGTAGTGTCACCGCCTGATTGGGGCGGTACAACTGCCTGACAAAGCTCGGAGACCGAGCTCTAGCGGTTGCACCGCCTAGTCTCGCTCAGAGACTGAGCCCATGCGGTGACACCTCCTGACTGGGGCCGTTGCACCGCTTGGCAGAGCTCGGAGACCGAGCTCAAGCGGTTCCACCGCTTGTCAAGGGCGGTTGCACTGCCCAACCTAGCTTGGAGACTAAGCCCTAGGCAGTGCCACCGTTGGCCAAGAAATCTTGGTCCGAATAGACTGATCCATTCGGCCCAATTTAGGTCTGTCAAGGGCCCAATTGCCCCAAGATTAAGTTAATGGGATCACCATCCATTTCTAACTTAATCATCATGCTAACTACGATATTTCTTAAGACATTTACTGCAACTTGCTCTGGTGCGTCAATCACTTCTTCCGGTGAGCTTCCGACGAACTTCTATCGATCATCCAATGAACCCTCGGTGATGCTCTTGCGGACTTTAAGCAAACTCCTGGACTTGCGACGATCCACTTGGTGAGTTCCGACGAGCTTCTTTGGCAAGCTCTTGGACTTCTCGGATTTGTTCCCGTAGAACCTCTGACAACCGTCCGGACTTCCATCGAACTCTCGAACTCCCAACGTGACCATAGTCTTGACTCCGGTGCAACTCCTGCTGTATGTCTTACTTCCATCGTAGTTAATCCTGCACATGTGAAATAAAACTTTGATCGAGACAATTAATCCTAAGCAATTAACCAAGTTGTCCGGCATGTCATTGGTCCCTTGACGCTCCATCCGATTCTTCGGCGCATCATCCTCTCCTGCGGCTTATTACCTAATCGGTTAGTTGACTCTGCAACTTCGATATCCTTGGCATAATACCCGCTCTTTTTGGCCCGATGCCTGAGTCCACAACCCGAAGCCTTCTATCGATATGTCGACCGATCCACCGGCCCAACGTCCAATCTTCTGACATGTTCCTTCGGCACAACATGATTTTTCCTGCTTTAATTGTCTCATCCTGATCGAAGCATCCTATGTCACTCAAAACACAGATTAAAACATAAACATATATCAAGTGGTTTCATCATCAATATACGAGATTCAATAATCTACCCCTTTTTAATGATGACAACCACTTGATGACGGAGTTAAACTTAACTCCTAGAGTTTAAACAAACTCCCCCTATCAATATGCCATATTGATAGATCCTTGAATTCAAACTGAATTCAAGTCATTGCAATATTCATCATGAATACTTGCGACACATCATCATAAACTTATGCATAAACTTATGCATAACATCATACTTCTCCCCCTTTGCCATCAACAAAAACATAATATCAAGTTTTATCATCATGTTCAACTTATTGCATGAATATAGGTTCAACTTATTGCATGAAAAAAACAATATCAAGTTTTATCATCATGCAGTTTTGAAGCTAGAAAATTTAGCAAGTGTTACATCATGCTTAGAACATTCAAGCTATCAAGTTTTAGATATGCAAGTTTTACAACATACAAGATAGCATTTTTGCTTCTTTTGAGATAGCAACTTCTACATCATGCAAGCTAGCAAATTAGAGATGTTCAAGAAGGCAACTCTTGCTTCTTGAAATATTTATATTTTGTCAACTTTGCTAGATGCACAAGTTAGCATGTTTTGCTTCTTGAGATTGGCAAGATAGCACTTTTGTAATTTTTGTTTCTTAAGATGTTCAAGATAGCAAGCTCTACATCTTGCAAACTAGCAATGTTACAACATTTTAGAACATGCAAGCTAGCAATTTAGAGATGTTGAAGAAAGCAACTCTTGCCTCTTGAAATATGCAAGTTTGTCAAGTTTTGCTAGATAGCACATTTGCAAAGTGCATGTTTCTAAATTTTGCAAGATGAGCTAGCGATATTTCTCCCCCTTTATCAATGTCAAAAAGAAGGGAAGACCATTTGCGTCAATTTCTAAATCATGACAAAGGTAAGTATCAATCTTATTTGTGCATCATTATATTTTTAAATTAAAATATACACATTTTCAAAACCATACATTTCATTTTTCATGCATGATACAAATAAATCAATTATCATTATGAGCATATCATACATAATATTCAAGCATTAAAATTTATAAGTATTTATCAACATGTTGATCATGATATCAAACATTCATCATTTAAAGTATTCATGATACACATCATATGCAATACACCATGTACATCATTATCATAAGTATTGCATGCATCATTACAAATTTATAAATATTTCTTTCATTCATATCATCACATAAGGAATATCAAGAAGAATTAGTTGGGTGATGAGATAAACATTTCATAAATACAAGGAATTGCATAAAGATCATATCATGAAAGATTTGAACATGTGAATACCAAAAGACATGATTTCTTTTTGAAAAACCTCCTCATAAATAATCAAAAGAAAATCTTAGGAGATCGATTAAACAAAAAATCTTAATTCATAATAAAATTTTATATATCGAATATCGAGAAATCAAGATGATGATTCATAAAAAAATACATATCACAAGTTATATTCAAGAGAAAAATCATCATTCATTTTGTCAAATCAACATTTCTTGGGTATGAATGATATCAAAACATGGTTTCAAATCTTCTACATATAACATGCATAAATTCAAAAATCGAAAGGAGAAGGGAAGAATTCAAATGTACAAAGATTTTAACCATCTCATAAACAAATGAAGGATCATGTCATGAATCGAAAATTCCATGAATCATTTCGACAAATCTCCTTTTAAATAATCGAGATGATCATCAAGGGAAATCTCATGTTATTCCAAGAAATCAAGATCATGATTTTGATAAAACTGATCTCAAATTCAAATCACCAAAATCATTTTTATGGTTCACAAAATTCATAACATAAGTAGATTCATGATTTCATTGATAATATATTTTCCCTTTTTTTAAGTATTTTATTTTAAGTGATTGATTTAGCATGCTTTTTCATTTATGTTAAATAAAAAAAAACACTCATCAACGTTTAAGATCAAAAAATGAATTTCATCAAAATAACATCAAGATCAATAAATCACAAAAATCAAGAGAATCTGAAAACAATGCATTCGGACATGGTTTTGCCATATGTTTTTCAAATATACTCATGAAAATAACACATGCTTATCATCATGTATAACTTAAATTTACTTTAAAATCATGCATCAAAAAATTTACTTTAAAATCTTTTACACTACTTATGCCTTCGTGTGTGATTTCAAGAGTGTGCCAAATATTAAAAGCCGTTTCGTACGTAGAAATCCGATTGAACTCATTTTTGTCCAAAGCACAAAATAAGGCATTCATAGCCTTTACATTTAAAGAAAAATACTTCTTCTCCAAATCCGACCATTCGTTCATCGGTTTAGAGGGAAGTTGAAATCCGTTTTCAACAATATTCTATAAATCCAAATTCATAGAAATCAAGAAAACTCTCATTCGAGTTTTCCAATAAGTGTAGTCCAATCCGTTAAACAACGATGGACAAACAACCGATAAGCCCTCTTGAAAGCCATGAAGAACCATTTCTCTCAGGTGTAAATCTGAAATGAAAAATGCTGGGCTCTGATACCAATTGTTAGGATCAAGAGCACTAAGAGGGGGGGGTGAATTAGTGCAGCGGATAAAAACGTCAACTTCGTCAAATCTCTCATACGATAAAAATCATTTCCAACGTAAAATTGATTTCGGAAACTTAGCTAAAAAGCATATGTAACTGTATTGAAGGCAGTAAGCTATTGAAGAGGTTTGCAGTAAGGTAATAGCAGGAAATAAAATGCAAACTTGAGAAGATGGGAGTTTATAGTGGTTCAATCAATCATGACCTACATCCACTCCTCTGTTTCCACTTCCGTCGAGGCTGTCGGCATCCACTAATGACCTTTATTTACTAGGCGAAGATCAACCTCCTTCTTATTGTTGAATCTCGTATTTTGATGATTAAACCACCTGATATGTGTTTATAATTTAAACTGCATTTTGAGTGATGCAGGTCTACTCGATCATGATTAGACAATTAACGCCGGAGGAATTGACGTTGCGCCGAAGGAGATCACGTCAGGATATTGGACGGCATAAGGCTTCGAACATCGTGCATCGGGCCAAGGAGAGCAGAATTGCGCCAAGGATATCGGGGTTACGGAGGTCAACCGCCGATTGGGCAACAAGCCGTAAGAGAGGACGATGTGCTAAAGAATCAGACGAAGCGCCAACCAATGACGTGCCGGGCAACATAATGTCAATTCGCGTTGTAAAAACTGTCTAGATCGGAGTAGAGTTTTGGTTTGCATGTTCAGGATTAACTACGATAACAATGAAGACATAAAGTGAAACAAAGTGTGGAGTCAAGCACGAAGGATTCGTTGGGAGTTCAAGAGTTCAACGGAAGTCCGAAGGATCGTCGGGAACGCTGCCGGAACTAGCCGAGAATGAGTAGGGAGCTTGCCGAAGGGTTTTTCGGAAGCTCGCCGGAAGGTTCATGGGAAGTTCGCAGAGTTCACCGAGAAAGATCAGAGCTTGCCGAAGAAGCTCGTTGGAACTCACCAAGATCAAATCGTGAAGTTTAAGAGCTTGCCGGGAGTCCGCAGAATGGTTTCCGAGAGTTTATCGGAAGACCGCAGAAAGTTCGCCGGAAGCTCGCCGGAAGAAGTCTTGACTTATGGACTTTGTAAAAGCTTATAAAATGTCTTTAAATTCGTAGTTAGCATGTTAATTAGGGTTAGGATTAGGTATTAATCCTATAACCCAAGTAGGGGCCAATTGGGCCCGAGTTCGGACTAGTTTGGGCCAAGATTGAAGCCCAACTAGTGGGCTGAAAACACTGTAGGCGGTGGCACCGCCCAGTGCCCGAGAGCTGGGCGGTAGCACCGCCTGAGCTAGGTGGTGGCACCGCCTGACACTAATAGGCGGTGGCACCGCCACTGACAGGCGGTGGCACCGCCAGCATCGGGAACTCCAAGAGAGTTCAAATTTTGAAGCCCAAATTTGAATCCTCTTGAGGCCTATAAATACCCCTCAAATCTTAGCTGAGATAACAACTTTTTGAGCAGCAATTGATTGAGAGAAAAGTCTTAGAAAGTCTTAGCAAGTCTAGTTTTCAATTTGCTAGAAAGTTCTCCTCCTTTCTTGTTGAAAATTTGTAAGAGGTTGAACTGTTTGTAAAAGGTTGTAAGAGGGGTATTTGCCCTTCCATTTCAAGAGATTTGCTAGTGGAAGGTGGGAGCCTCATCGAAGAGGGGCCTCGCAAGTGGATGTAGGTCATTTGACCGAACCACTCTAAAATCGGCGTGATTTTTGGTTTGCATTTCATTATTGCTATTTATATTACTACAAACCTTCTTACATGTTTTAGTTCCTTATTACCTTTGCTGCGTATATTTAAGAATACGCTTTCAAGTTAAGCTTTTCAAGTTCCATTCTTATCATATGAAAGATTTATTAAAATCGAAGTTTTAATCCGCTGCACTAATTCACCCCCCCCTCTTAGTGCCGCTCCGATCCTAACAATTGATATTAGAGCGAGGTTTTTCTACCTTGGTTTAACACCCAAATAGAAATGGCTCTTTACGACTTTCAATAGGGTCACTCTCTCATTTGTCTTCCCTTTTTCAATGGGACGGACTACACTTATTGGAAAACTCGAATGAGAGTTTTCTTACTTTCTTTGGATTTGAATTTATGGCACATAGTCGAAAATGGATTTGAAATGTCTTCTCTTCCAATGAACCAATGGAATGATTTGGAGAAGAAGATGTTTTCTTTAAACGCAAAGGCTATGAATGCCTTATTTTTTGCTTTGGACAAAAAATGACTTCAATCGGGTTTCTTTATGCTTAAACGGCTTTCGACATATGGCACACTCTTAAAATCACACACGAAGGCACTTCTAGAGTTAAAGATTCGAAAATCAACATTTTAATGCATAACTTCGAAGCTTTTTCAAATGAAGCCGCTTAAACCATTGTTGACATGTACACCCGTTTCACGGATGTCGTCAATGGTTTACAAGCTCTCTTGGCAAATGTTTCTCGAATTTTGAACTTTCTAGTAAAGTTTTGATCACTTTCTAAAGCTTGGGAATCAAAAGTAACGGCAATACAAGAAACAAAAGATTTAAATATTTTTCCACTTGAAGAACTTATCGGCTCATTGATGACATATGAAATGGTGCATAATGCACATGATGAACACAATGAACACTTGAACCACCTTCAAAGAATAGGAAGGATTTGGAACTCGGACAAATAAATACCACTTGAGCGATGACTCAAGTGATGAGGACAATGATGAACTTGAACTTGAACACTAAATCTTAATAAGTTCATTAAACAAAAATCTAAAATAAACAATGAACTTGAACGGAGGAAGAGGCGTGAAAGAAGAGGAAGGCAACCAAGGATGAATCAAAAACTTCCGAAGATGAGGAGAAAATTAAGAAAGGCGAGGTGGCAAACTACGCCTTAACCACTTTCAACGATGAGGTAATCGAAATCCCCCCAATTCATTTTGAAATTACTTAATGCTTTCTATGATGCATTTTCTTTTTATTAGTTTAGAAAAATTATTTTTAATTGCTTAATGTAATGAAAATAAAAAATTAAGAATCATGCTTATCATTCTAGTAATTTTGAAAATAATCATGAAAATTATATGTTTATGATAAACAAAATGATTTTGATTAAAAGTACCTTATATGATATCGTGTCTAATAAATTTTTTTTTTTTGAAACTATGCATGATGATGATGAGTTTTGGGTAATTTATAATTTATTGATTTTGATGAATTCCATAATGATCTTTTGCGATTTATAGATTATCAATTTTTACCGTGATGAAAGTTGCCTTTAAAAATGATACACGGCTTTTGTGTAAACTAAGCATGAAAAGATAGATTCACCTAAAAAGAAAAATACATAACTACAACAAATAACAAAATGATTTTGTTTGAAAATGTCTTATGCACAATGAAACCATCATTGAGAAATATGCTTTATATTTAATAGTTTCTTTGGCTTATATGCCTTATCATGATAAACGCTTTGAAAAGTTTGTATCATACTTGATGATTGTTATACATGATGATTTATTGGTCTTGAAGTTATTCAATTTTGATTAAATGAAATCATGTTTGACTTGAAGTAATGAGTTGAAATAATTTTTATTTTGAATTATGTGTTACATTTTTTTTTTATGATTTTTGATCTTTCCGTTTTAAATGATGATGCATGGATTTAAAAAAAAAAAAAAAGGAGACATTCATGTATGGAATCAATCAATAAGTTGAAACAAAAGGAGGAAAGATTTTTTTATTAAAAAAATTTTCTTTTTCTCTATCTTATTGATTTCTACCTAAGAGACCAATAAAATTATTTATGCCATTTTGAATCCCTTGAAAGAAATGTTGAGATTTTGATGATTTGGACGATTTGAATTTGAATGAGTTTTATCCAAAATCGTGATCTTGATTCCGTGATATTTACAAATTAAGATTTATTATGAATCAAGATTTTTTCATTAATCGATCTCCTAAGATTTTCTTTTGATTATTTATGAGTAGGTTTTTCAAAAAGAAATAATGTCTTTTGGCATTCACATATTCTAATATTTTATGGTATAATTTTTATGTAATTCCTTGTATTCATGAAATGTTTATCTCATCACCCAATTATTTTCTCCTTGATATTCCTTATGTGATGATATGAATACATGAAATATTCATTAATTTGTTTTGATGAAAAGTTATGATCATGAATGGTAGGATGAAATTTGACAAGTTAATACCATCATGATTTAAAACATTTATGATTTGAAATTATGCTGCAATTGCTTTTTATTGTGATGATATATGCATATAATATGTATCATGAATACTTTATTATCATACATGAAAATAGTGATAAATATTTTGAAAATAAATGTTTGTATCATGTTAGATGATTTTACATTTTGTGCATGATGAGTTATAATGATGATTGTACATCAATTTGCTTTATTATGAATTATATGAATCTTGATCGTGAACTTGTTAAGAAGAATTTTAATGAACCATGAATCATATCTTTGGTATTCATGAATTGATCCTTATTGATATATTTCATGAATTCTTTGCATATTTAGCTTGTTGAATGATTGAAATATTTAGCCATTGAGTCCTCCCTTTCTTTTTGACTTTGATAAAGGGGGAGAAGGTTTTGCTAGCTTGTGCATTGAAAATGAAAGTAAACTTCCTAGCATGCTAGGGAAGTAAAACTTGCAAGCTTGCATTTCTCAAAAAGAGAAGAAAGATATTGCCTATCGAAAGAAGCAAAAAGTGCAAAACTTAGAAAAATTGCAACAAAATTGCTCTTGCCATGCTTTGTATCAAAAATAGATTTATATCCTTAAAAGCATCGCATTAAATTTTTTAGTGTATCGCAATGTATCACATGTATCACAAGTTAAAATTTTTGAGACTATTATCATATCATGTTTAACAATTGATATCTTTCATTGATATGATAAATTATCATCTCATGATATATCGCATAATGATATTATGATTTGCGATTGTATTGTGTGATCCTTAGTGAATTTTCACATTGATATCCTTCATGAAATGATTTCTTTGCATTTTTGTCTTGTATGTATCATGTGATGATTGAAATATTGATTGATGCAAATTCATAATTTATGTAAAAGTCTAAATCATTGGTTCCTCTCCTTCTTTTCGGCAATGACATAGGGGGAGAAAGATTGCTAGCTCAAGGCAAATGTTGGCTAGCTTGTACTCTTCCCTTCTTTTCGACAAAAAAAAAAAAAAAAAAAAAAAAAACAGGGGAGAAAACTTTTGCTAGTTAGAATATGTAAAGAAAAGTAAAGTGCAATCTTGCACAAGAAGCAAGTGTTGAATTGCCATGATTGAACTTGAGAATCTTGCTATGCTTTTGTGCTTATATGTTGTGATGAAAATCTAGCTTCATGCTGTAAAACTTGCATATCTAAAACTTGATAGCTTGAATGTCCTAAGCATGATGCATTACTTGCTAAATTTTCTAGCTTCAAAACTGCATGATGATAAAACTTAATATTATGTTTTTCATGCAATGAGTTGAACTTATATTACCAACACAAAGAATTGTTGTACTTCTCCTTTTTGTTGATGACAAAGGGGGAGAAGTATGTTGATGACATGATATGCATAAGTTTATGTATATGTTCATGATGATGTGATGCAAGTATTCATGATGAATATTGCAATGACTTGAATTCTGCTTGAATTCAAGGTTCTATCAATATGGCATATTGATAGGGGGAGTTTGTTTAAACTCCGGGAGTTAAGGTTAACTCCGTCATCAAGTGGTTGTCATCATCAAAAAGGGGGAGATTGTTGAATCTCGTATTTTGATGATGAAACCACTTGATATGTGTTTATAATTTAAACTGCATTTTGAGTGATGCAGGTCTACTCGATCAGGATTAGACAATTAACGCAGGAGGAATTGACATTGCGCCGGAGGAGATCACATCAGGATATTGGACGGCATAAGGCTTCGAACATCGCGCATCGAGCCAAGGAGAGCGGAATTACGCCAAGGATATCGGGGTTACGGAGGTCAACCGCCGATTGGGCAACAAGCCACAAGAGAGGACGATGTCCTAAAGAATCAGACGAAGCGCCAACCAATGACGTGCCGGGCAACAGAATGTCAATTCGCGTTGTAAAAACTGTCTAGATCGGAGTAGAGTTTTGGTTTGCATGTGCAGGATTAACTACGATAACGATGAAGACATAAAGTGAAACAAAGTATGGAGTCAAGCACGAAGGATTCGTTGGGAGTTCAAGAGTTCGACGGAAGTCCGAAGGATCGTCGGGAACGCTGTCGGAACTAGCCGAGAATGAGTAGGGAGCTTGCCGAAGGGTTTTTCGGAAGCTCGCCGGAAGGTTCGTGGGAAGTTCGCAGAGTTCGCCGAGAAAGATCGGAGCTTGCCGAAGAAGCTCGTTGGAACTCACCAAAATCAAATCGTGAAGTTTAAGAGCTTGCCGGGAGTCCGCAGAATGGTTTCCGAAAGTTTAACGGAAGACCGCCGAAAGTTCGCCGGAAGCTCGCCGGAAGAAGTCTTGACTTATGGACTTTGTGAAAGCTTATAAAATGTCTTTAAATTCGTAGTTAGCATATTAATTATGGTTAGGATTAGGTATTAATCCTATAACCCAAGTAGGGGCCAATTGGGCCCGAGTTTGGACTAGTTTGGGCCAAGATTGAAGCCCAACTAGTAGGCTGAAAACACCGTAGGCGGTGGCACCGCCTGGTGCCCAAGAGCTGGGCGGTAGCACCGCCTGGGCTGGGCGGTGGCACCGCCCAGTGCCCGAGAGCTGGGCGGTAGCACCGCCTGAGCTAGGCGGTGGCACCGCCTAGCACTGTCAGCGCCTGACACTAACAGGCGGTAGCACCGCCACTGACAAGCGGTGGCACCGCTAGCATCGGGAACTCCAAGAGAATTCAAATTTTGGAGCCCAAATTTGAATCCTCTTGAGGCCTATAAATACCCCTCAAATCTCAGCTGAGATAACAACTTTTTGAGCAGCAATTGATTGAGAGAAAAGTCTTAGAAAGTCTTAGCAAGTCTAGTTTTCAATTTGCCAGAAAGTTCTCCTCCTTTCTTGTTAAAAATTTGTAAGAGGTTGAACTGTTTGTAAAAGGTTGTAAGAGGGGTATTTGCCCTTCCATTTCAAGAGATTTGTTAGTGCAAGGTGGGAGCCTCATCGAAGAGGGGCCTCGCAAGTGGATGTAGGTCATTTGACCGAACCACTCTAAAATCGACGTGATCTTTGGTTTGCATTTCATTATTGCTATTTATATTACTACAAACCTTCTTACATGTTTTAGTTCCTTATTACCTTTGCTGCGTATATTTAAGAATATGCTTTCAAGTTAAGCTTTTCAAGTTCCATTCTTATAGTATGAAAGATTTATTAAAATCAAAGTTTTAATCCGCTGCACTAATTCACCCCCCCCTCTTAGTGCCGCTCCGATCCTAACACTTATACCCCTCTTCTCCTTTTACTGGGTTTAGGAGACAACCCTTACAAGCACTCAATCTCCTCTCTAAATAGAATTCTAACACTTAGAATTTAGAGGAGCGAAATTCTAGAGATTACAGCAACATTTTCTCTCTTTTAATCTCTTTGGGTTTGTGTATATTAACCAAGGATGAGAGGGGTATTTATAGGCCCCAAACCAGTTTGAATTTGGAGCTCAAAACTATCATATCTAGGAATTCCGGGGTCCTAGCGGTACTACCGCTAGACTAGGGTGGTACAACCGCCTGACAAAGCTCAGAGACCGAGCTTTGGCGGTGCCACCGCTGACCCAGGCGGTGCCACTGCTGGCCAAGAAATTTGGGTCCGAATGGGCTGATCCATTCGGCCCAATTTGGGTCTATCAAGGGCCCAATTTCCCCAAGATTAAGTTAATGGGATCACCTCCCATTTCTAACTTAATCATCATGCTAACTACGATATTTCTTAAGATATTTATTGCAACATACTCTGGTGCATCAATCACTTCTTCCGGTGAGCTTCCGGCGAACTTTCGATGATCATCTAAGAAACCCTCGGTGATGCTCCTATAGACTTCCAGCAAACTCCTGGACTTGCGACGATCCACTTGGCGAGTTCCGATGAGCTTCTTTGGCAAGCTCCTAGACTTCTCAGATTTGTTCCTGCAGAACCTCCAACGACTGTCCAGACTTCCGTCGAACTCTCGAACTCCCAACGTTATCATAGTCTTGACTCCGGTGCAACTCCTATTGCATGACTTACTTCCATTGTAGTTAATCCTGCACATGTAAAATAAAACTTCGATCGAGACAATTAATCCTAAGAAATTAACCAAGTTATCTGACATGTCATTGGTCCTCGACGCTCTGTCCGATTCTTCGGCGCATCGTCCTCTCCTGAGGCCTATTGCCCAATCGGCCAGTTGACTCCGCAACTCCGATACCCTTGGCACAATATCTTCTCTTCTTGGCCCGATGCCTGAGTCCACAGCCTAAAGCCTTCTGCTGATACGTCGACTGATCCATCGGCCCGACGTCTAATCTTCTGACATGTTCCTCCGGCATAACATGATTTTTCCTGCTTTAATTGTCTCATCTTAATCGAAGCATCCTATGTCACTCAAAAGGTATATTAAAACTTAAACACATATCAAATGGTTTCTTCATCAAAATATGAGATTTAATAAGAAGAAGAATACAAATTGGGATGTATCGAGCTCCTCCGAAGATGTTGAGAAAATCAAGGCAAGGTGGCAAACTACCCCTTAATCACTTTCAATGATGAGGTAATCGAAATCTCCCAAATTTACTTCAAAATTACATAATGCTTTTCATAATGCACTTCTTTTTGTAATTTAGTTTTGATTCAATTTTTTTTAAATGTTCAAAAATGAAAATGTAAAAATATGATCATGCTCGTAATCTTGAAAATGACAATGAAAATTACATGTTCTATGTTAATGCAATAAAATGTTCGATATAAATCTAATGCTTGTACATCTAGTAAGATTAATCTTATGTATGTGCTTGAGAAGCAAGAACGTGTATTTCGATGATTTTCATATTGATTTTCAATGACGATGCATAACTTTTAAATGGAAGGCTTGATGATTTTTTATAAACCTTGTCTTTGGTTTTCAAACATGATGTATAGTTTTGACAAGTCCAACTATTCTTATGTTTGGAATATAGGTTCAACTTATTGCATGAAAAACATAATATCAAGTTTTATCATCATGTAGTTTTGAAGCTAGAAAATTTAGTAAGTGTTACATCATGCTTAGAACATTCAAGCTATCAAGTTTTAGATATGCAAGTTTTACAACATACAAGATAGCACTTTTGCTTCTTTTGAGATAGCAACTTTTACATCATGCAAGCTAGCAAATTAGAGATATTCAAAAAGGCAACTCTCGCTTCTTGAAATATGTAAATTTTGTCAACTTTGCTAGATGCGCAAGTTAGCATGTTTTGCTTCTTGAGATAGGCAAGATAGCACTTTTGTAATTTTTGTTTCTTAAGATGTTCAAGATAGCAAGCTCTATATCTTGCAAACTAGCAATGTTACAACATTTTAGAACATGCAAGCTAGCAATTTAGAGATGTTCAATCTTCTGACATGTTCAATCTTCTGACATGTTCCTTCGGCACAACATGATTTTTCCTGCTTTAATTGTCTCATCCTAATCGAAGCATCTTACGTCACTCAAAAGGTAGATTAAAACATAAACACATATCAAATGGTTTCTTCATCAAAATATGAGATTCAACAAGAAGAAGAATACAAATTGGGATGAATTGAGCTCCTCCGAATATGTTGAGAAAATCAAGAAAGGCAAGGTGGCAAACTACCCCTTAATCACTTTCAACGATGAGGTAATCGAAATCCCCCGAATTTACTTCAAAATTACATAATGATTTTCATAATGCACCTCTTTTTGTAATTTAGTTTTGAATCAATTTTTTTTAAATGTTCAAAATTGAAAATGCAAAAATATGATCATGCTCGTAATCTTGAAAATGACAATGAAACTTGCATGTTCTATGTTAATGCAATATAATGTTAGATATAAATCTAATGCTTGTATATCTAGTAAGATTAATCTTATGTGTGTGCTTGAGAAGCAAGAACGTGTATTTCGATGATTTTCATACTGATTTTCAATGACGATGTATAACTTTTGAATGGAAGGCTTGATGATTTTTTATGAACATGATGTATGGTTTTGACATAAGAACAAAATTTGAGCATGGTAATATAAAGTCAATCATATAAATTAAAATTAAAGAAGATTTAGTTATCTATAAGAATCATTCAAAATTATGTTCAATGAAACCAATGCAATAAAGTTGTAATGAAAATATTGAAATTTTGATACCATAATTTGACGATTTTATATATGAGATTTTAATGTAATACATAATGAGATTTTATGAATCATCATCTTGATTTCTCGATATTCGATACATGAAATTTTATTGTGAATAAAGATCTTGTTCTTTGAACTCCCATGTTTCTTCTTATTGTTTACTAAAAAAGAAAATTTTCAAAATGAATCATGATTTTTTGGAATTATAATTTTTATGATTCATAAAGAATTAAGAGATTAAAAAATCTATCTATGTTTTTCTTTTTATGAATCTCTTGAAAATGAATTTGATTTAACGATTTGAATTTGAACAAGATTTAGCTTAATTTTTTGAAATTTATAACTTATGACTTCTTATGCAAGAATCAATGTACTATAACATTTGATCGTCTACATTTCTTTTTGACATTTATAAAAATAAAGGAGATATTTTGAAATAAATCATGTCTTTTGGTATTCAAATGGTCTTATCTTTGATGATATGATTTCTTTGTATCTATGATACAAATGCCTAGATATGATTGAATTATTGTTATAAAAGAAAAAGGAAATTTTTAGCTTGGTAATTGCAAAAATATAAGCTAGCTTGAATGATAAAACATGAGATTGTCTATAGTGCAAATTTAATGTTATCATGATGTGTAGATTGAAATAATGATTAGAATATTGATGTAATTATAAATGATGATTTGGTATTATGCATAAAATACTTTTGATATTATTTTGTTGCATACAAATGAAAAGTTATGAACATGCATGGTAGGATATAATTTGACAAAATTGATACCATCATGATATGAAACATTTATGATTTGCAATAATGCATGCAATACTTGTGATTTTTAATTATGATGTGATGTATTACATATGATGTGAATCATGATTTAAAATGCTATGAATTATTGCTAAAATGATGTATCATAAATGTTGATTTAATGTTTTGTAATATGAATGTCTAAATGATGAATGTTTGTATCATGATAAAATGTTGATAAATAGTTAAAAATTTTGGTATCATGTATGATATGCTCATAATGTTGATTGATTTATTCATCGTGCATGAATGAAATATAAAGTTTTTGAAATAGTGCATGTTTTAATTTGAACATGTAAAGATGTACAAATAAGATTGATACTTACCTTTGTCATAATTGATGTAAAGGGTCTTTCCTTCTTTTTGACAATGACAAAGGGGGAGATAGCTAGCTTGCATAAGACAAGAGAAGCAAAAAATTGCAAACGTACACATTGCAAAAAGGGGCAAAACTTATTAGCTTGTTCATCTCAAAAGCAAGAAATGCTATCTTGTAATCTCAAGCAAATGTGCTATCTTGCCTATCTCAAGAAGCAAAACTTGTAACTTGCACATTGTAATAGGAAGCAAGAATCATGAGCTTACATAAGAAAGCTATCTTGCATTTATTTTCAAAATTTTTACTAGCTTGTATATAGTAAAACTTGCATATCGTAAAAATTGCTAGCTTATAGTCTAAAGAGAAGCAAACAGTTGTTATCTAAAGATGCTAAACATACTAAACTTGCACTTTGCAATGGAAGCAAAATTGCAAACTCAAACATTACAAAGGACACAAAATTTGATAGCTTGCGACTTGTATATTTCTAGAAGTAAGAGTTGCTCTTTGAATATCTCAAAACTACTAACTTGCATGTTCTAAAATGTTGTAAAATGTTGTGAATTAGGACTTGCTATCTTACTATCTTGCATTTCTAAAACTTGATAGCTTGCATATTCTAATGTGATATAGCACTTGCTAATTTTTTGCTAACTTGCATGTAGCATTTGCTAAATTTCAAGCTTACAAATTGCATGATGATAAGTTGAATTCTAATGTGATAATATCAAAATACTTGATATTATGTTTTTCATGCAATAAGTTGAACTCATATCTCTCAAACACATAGAAAGTGATACTTCTTCTTTTTGTTGATGACAAAGGGGGAGAAGTATGATCATGTTATACATGATGACGTGTTGCAAATATTCATGATGAATATTTGCAACGACTTGAATTCAGCTTGAATTCAAGGTTCTATCAATATGACATATTGATAGGGGGAGTTTTTTTAAATCCAGGAGTTAAGGTTAACTCCGTCATCAAGTGGTTGCCATTATCAAAAAGGGGGAGATAGTTGAATCTTGTATTTTGATGATGAAACCACTTGATATGTGTTTATGATTTAATTTACATTTTGAATGACACAAGATGCTTCGATCAGGATGAGACAATTAAAGCAGGAAAATCATGTTGTGCCGGAGGAACATGTTAGAAGGTTGGACGTCGGGCCGGTGGATCGGTCGACGTATCGACAAAAGACTTCGGGCCATGGATTTAGGCGTCAAGCCAAGAAGAGTTGGTAATGCGCCAAGGATATCGGAGTTGCAGAGTCAACTGGACGATTGGGCAATAGTTTGCAAGAGAGGACGATGCGCCGAAGAGTCAGACGATGCGTCGTAAGACCAATGACATGCTGGACAACTTGATTATTGCTTTGTATTAATTGTCTTAATCGAAGTTTTGTTTTAAGTATGTAAGATTAACTACGAAATCTTCAAAACATAAAGCAAGTCTACCAGAGTTAAGATCGATGGGTGTTCGAGAGTCCGTCGAAAGTCCAAAGAATCGTTGGAAGTGCTGCCGGAACTAACCGAGAAGGAATCAGGGACTTGCCGAAGTTTTTGAAAGTCTGCCGAAGGGATTGTCGGAGGTTCACGGAGATCACTAAGAAGGTTCGGCTACTTGCCAAAGACTCGCTGAACTCGCCACAAGACCGGGAGCCTGTTGGGAGTCCGCCGGAAGAAATCCGAGGGTGTATCGGAAGTCCGCCAGAAGTTCGCCGGAAGGAAACTCGACGTTGCCGGTTAAAAACTTGCTTATGACTATCTCTTAAGCTCATAGTTTACATGTAATTAGGGTTAGGATTAAGGGGTAATCCTATAACCCGATTAGGGGCCAATTGGGCCCGAGTTTGTACTGGTTTCGGCTTTGTTTAGGGCCCAACTAGTAAGCTGAAATAGTTTAGGTGGTAGCACCGCCAGACTAGGTGGTGGCCAGCCCAAAGCCTAAAGTATCAAGCTGAAATAGTGTTACATCATGCTTAGAACATTCAATCTATCATGTTTTAGATATGCAAGTTTTACAACATACAAGATAGCACTTTTGCTTCTTTTGAGATAGCAACTTTTACATCATGCAAGCTAGCAAATTAGAGATGTTCAAGAAGGCAACTCTTGCTTCTTGAAATATGTAAATTTTGTCAACTATGCTAGATGCGCAAGTTAGCATGTTTTGCTTCTTGAGATAGGCAAGATAGCACTTTTGTAATTTTTGTTTCTTAAGATGTTCAAGATAGCAAGCTCTATATCTTGCAAACTAGCAATAATACAACATTTTTGAACATGCAAGCTAGCAATTTAGAGATGTTCAATCTTCTGACATGTTCAATCTTCTGACATGTTCCTCCGGCACAACATGATTTTTCCTACTTTAATTGTCTCATCCTAATCGAAGCATCTTACGTCACTTAAAAGGTAGATTAAAACATAAATACATATCAAATAGTTTCTTCATCAAAATATGAGATTCAACAAGAAGAAGAATACAAATTGGGATGAATCGAGCTCCTCCGAAGATGTTGAGAAAATCAAGAAAGGCAAGGTGGCAAACTACCCCTTAATCACTTTCAACGATGAGGTAATCGAAATCCCCCGAATTTACTTCAAAATTACATAATGATTTTCATAATGCACCTCTTTTTGTAATTTAGTTTTGAATCATTTTTTTTAAATGTTCAAAAATGAAAATGCAAAAATATGATCATGCTCGTAATCTTGAAAATGACAATGAAACTTGCATGTTCTATGTTAATGCAATAAAATATTAGATATAAATCTAATGCTTGTATATCTAGTAAGATTAATCTTATTTGTGTGCTTGAGAAGCAAGAACGTGTATTTCGATAATTTTCATATTGATTTTCAATGACGATGTATAACTTTTGAATGGAAAGCTTGATGATTTTTTATGAACATGATGTATGATTTTGACATAAGAACAAAATTTGAGCATGTTAATATAAAGTCAATCATATAAATTAAAATTAAAGAAGATTTAGTTATCTATAAGAATCATTCAAAATTATGTTCAATGAAACCAATGCAATAAAGTTGTAATGAAAATATTGAAATTTTGATACCATAATTTGACGATTTTATATATGAGATTTTAATGTAATACATAATGAGATTTTATGAATCATCATCTTGATTTCTCGATATTCGATACATGAAATTTTATTGTGAATCAATATCTTGTTCTTTGAACTCCCATGTTTCTTCTTATTGTTTACTAAAAAAGAAAATTTCCAAAATGAATCATGATTTTTTGGAATTATAATTTTTATAATTCATAAAGAATTAAGAGATTAAAAAATCTATCTATGTTTTTCTTTTTATGAATCTCTTGAAAATGAATTTGATTTAACGATTTGAATTTGAACAAGATTTAGCTTAATTTTTCGAAATTTATAACTTATGACTTCTTATGCAAGAATCAATGTACTATAACATTTGATCGTCTACATTTCTTTTTGACATTTATAAAAATAAAGGAGATATTTTGAAATAAATCATGTATTTTGGTATTCAAATGGTTTTATCTTTGATGATATGATTTCTTTGTATCTATGATACAAATGCCTAGATATGATTGAATCATTGTTATAAAAGTAAAAGGAAATTTTTAGCTTGCTAATTGCAAAAATATACGCTAGCTTGAATGATAAAACATGAGATTGTCTATAGTGCATATTTAATGTTATCATGATGTGTAGATTGAAATAATGATTAGAATATTGATGTAATTATAAATGATGATTTGGTATTATGCATAAAATACTTTTGATATTATTTTGATGCATACAAATGAAAAGTTATTAACATGCATGGTAGGATATAATTTGACAAAATTGATACCATCATGATATGAAACATTTATGATTTGCAATAATGCATGAAATACTTGTGATTTTTAATTATGATGTGATGTATTACATATGATGTGAATCATGATTTAAAATGCTATGAATTATTGCTAAATTGATGTATCATAAATGTTGATTTAATGTTTTGTAATATGAATGCTCTAAATGATGAATGTTTGGTATCATGATAAAATGTTGATCAATAGTTAAAAATTTTAGTATCATGTATAATATGCTCATAATGTTGATTGATTTATTCATCGTGCATGAATGAAATATAAAGCTTTTGAAATAGTGAATGTTTTAATTTGAACATGTAATGATGTACAAATAAGATTGATACTTACCTTTGTCATAATTGATGTAAAGGGTCTTTCCTTCTTTTTGACAATGACAAAGGGGGAGATAGCTAGCTTGCATAAGACAAGAGAAGCAAAAAATTGCAAACGTACACATTGCAAAAAGGGGCAAAACTTATTAGCTGGTTCATCTCAAAAGCAAGAAATGCTATCTTGTAATCTCAAGCAAATGTGCTATCTTGCCTATCTCAAGAAGCAAAACTTGTAACTTGCACATTGCAATAGGAAGCAAGAATCATGAGCTTACATAAGAAAGCTATCTTGCATTTGCTTTCAAAATTTTTACTAGCTTGTATGTAGTAAAACTTGCATATCGTAAAAATTGCTAGCTTATAGTCTAAAGAGAAGCAAACAATTGTTATCTAAAGATGCTAAACATACTAAACTTGCACTTTGCAATGGAAGCAAAATTGCAAACTCAAGCATTACAAAGGACGCAAAATTTGATAGCTTGCGACTTTATATTTTTAGAAGTAAGAGTTGCTTTTTGAATATCTCAAAACTGCTAGCTTGCATATTCTAAAATGTTGTAAAATGTTGTGAATTAGGACTTGCAATCTTACTATCTTGCATTTCTAAAACTTGTTAGCTTGCATATTCTAATGTGATATAGCACTTGCTAAATTTTTGCTAGCTTGCATGTAGCATTTGCTAAATTTCAAGCTTACAAATTGCATGATGATAAGTTGAATTCTAATGTGATAATATCAAAATACTTGATATTATGTTTTTCATGCAATAAGTTGAACTCATATCTCTCAAACACATAGAAAGTGATACTTCTCCTTTTTGTTGATGACAAAGGGGGAGAAGTATGATCATGTTATACATGATGACTTATTACAAATATTCATGATGAATATTTGCAATGACTTGAATTCAGCTTGAATTCAAGGTTCTATCAATATGACATATTGATAGGGGGAGTTTTTTTAAATCCGGGAGTTAAGGTTAACTCCGTCATCAAGTGGTTGCCATTATCAAAAAGGGGGAGATAGTTGAATCTTGTATTTTGATGATGAAACCACTTGATATGTGTTTATGATTTAATTTATATTTTGAATGACACAAGATGCTTCGATCAGGATGAGACAATTAAAGCAGGAAAATCATGTTGTGCCGGAGGAACATGTTAGAAGGTTGGACGTTGGGCCGGTGGATCGGTCGACGTATAGACAAAAGACTTCGGGCCATGGATTTAGGCGTCGAGCCAAGAAGAGTAGGTAATGCGCCAAGGATATCGGAGTTGCAGAGTCAACTGGACGATTGGGCAATAGGTTGCAAGAGAGGACGATGCGCCGAAGAGTCAGATGATGCGTCGTAGGACCAATGACATGCCGGACAACTTGATTATTGCTTTGTATTAATTGTCTCAATCGAAGTTTTGTTTTAAGTATGTAAGATTAACTACGAAAGCTTCAAAACATAAAGCAAGTCTACCAGAGTTAAGATCGATGGGTGTTCGAGAGTCCGTCGAGAGTCCAAAGAATCGTTGGAAGTGCTGCCGGAACTAACCAAGAAGGAATCAGGGACTTGCCGAAGTTTTTGAAAGTCTGCCGAAGGGATTGTCGGAGGTTCATGGAGATCACTGAGAAGGTTCGGCTACTTGCCAAAGACTCGCTGAACTCGCCACAAGACCGGGAGCCTGTTGGGAGTCCGCCGGAAGAAATCCGAGGGTGTATCGGAAGTCCACCGAAAGTTCGCCGGAAGGAAACTCGACATTGCCGATTAAAATCTTGCTTAGGACTATCTCTTAAGCTCATAGTTTGCATGTAATTAGGGTTAGGATTAAGGGGTAATCCTATAACCCGATTAGGGGCCAATTGGGCCTGAGTTTGTACTAGTTTCGGCCATGTTTAGGGCCCAACTAGTAAGCTGAAATAGTTTTGGTGGTGGCATCGCCAGACTAGGTGGTGGCCAGCCCAAAGCTTAAAGTATCAAGCAGTGGTACCGCCGGACTGGGCGGTGGCACCGCCAAGAACCCGAGAGTTCCGACGGTGGCACCGCCAGAACATTGTCATTGTGGAAATTGATAGGCGGTAGCACCGCCACCGACAAGCGGTGGCACCGTCAGTAAACGGTCAATATGACGTAGACAGGCGGTGGCACTGCCACCGATAGGCGGTGGCACTACAAGCTTCTGGAATCCAAGAGAATTCAAAATTTGTTGCCCAAATTTATATCTTCTTGGGGTCTATAAATACCCCTCAATTCTCAACAGAGAACACAACCTTTGAGAGGCAAGAGATTGAGATAAAAATCTTAGCAAATTCTTTAGTAAGTTTTTGTTATCAATAGCTTGAGTGTTCACCTCCCTCTTTCTTTTTGAAAATTTGTAAGAGTGTAAACCACTTGTAAAAGGTTCTAAGAGGGGTATTTATCCTTCCCCTTAAAAGTGACTTGCTAGTGGAAGTTGGGAGCCTCATTGACGAAGGCTTCGCAAGTGGATGTAGGTCATTTTGACCGAACCATTTTAAATTGCTGCGTTCCTTGAATGTGTGAATATTTACTTTTCTAAAACCATTATTTACATAGCTGCAAGCTTTCGGTTTTCATCTTCTCACTTTACTTGAGCTACTTTCTCCAAGTCATTGACGAATTGAGATCTATATATATTTACGAAATCATTTTCAAACTTATGAATTTTAATCCGCTGCACTAATTCACCCCCCCTTCTTAGTGCCGCTCCGATCCTAACAGTATATATATATATATATATATATATATATATATATATATATATATATATATATACATATATATATATATATGTATATGTATATATATGTATATGTATATATGTATATGTATATATATATATATATATGTATATATATATATATATATATATATATATGTATATATATATATATGTATATATATATATGTATATATATATACATATATATATACATATATATATATACATATATATTTATATATATATAGATATATATATGCTTATATATATTTGTATGTACATATGTATATACATATATATACATATGTACATACATATTTATATATATACATATATATATATTTGTATGTACATACATATTTATATATATACATACGTATATATATATGTGTATATATATACATATATATGTATATATATATATATAAATATATATATGTATATATATATAAATATATATATGTATATATTATTAGGATCAAGAGCACTAAGAGTGGGGGGGCGGGGGGAATTAGTGCAGCGGAAAACTTTCGTCGGTTCAAAAAGACTTCGTACGAAAATCGTTTCAGAAATATCTTTAACTTGAGAGCAAACGGAAGTATAGTTGATGTAATGCAACAGAGGCAATTTGCAGTTAAGATAAAGAGAATAATGTAAATGCAAACCGAGATTTAGAGTGGTTTGGTCAATCTTGACCTACGTCCACTTTTGGCTTCCTCCTTCGACGAGGTCACCAACATCCAATAGAGGCCTTCCTTCAATAGGCGAAGGCCAACCACACTTTTATAACTTTTCTCCTTTTGATGTTCTTAGGAGACAACCCTTACAAGTTTTCACTCCTCTCTTGAATGATCAAGACTTAGAAAAAAAAGAAAGAGAGGAACTCTAGCCTTTTACAACACATTTAAGCTCTCAAATACTCAGAATAAAAGCAAGCTTTCGATGCCCTTTCATGTAAGAAAGGGTAAGGTTTATATATACCTAATCAGTTTGAATTTAGAGCTCAAAAGTGTCCATTCCCAGATTTCCAAGGTTTTGGCGGTACCACCGCCATAATTGGGCGGTACTGCCGCTTGTAATCTGTCACTGAGTAGTACTACCGCTCAGTCTAGGTTGTACTACCACCTGACATCGCTCGGAGACCAAGCTCAGGCGGTACCACCACCTAACAGGGGTGGTACTACCACCCAGAACTCTTGGGAGACCAAGTCTCCTTGGCGGTGCCACCGTCGACCAAGAATTCTGGGTCGGAATGGGCTAATCCATTCCGCCCAATTTGGGTGCCCAATTTGGGTCTGCCAAGGGCCTAGTTGGCCCCTAATTAAGTTATTGGGATCATCTATCAATCGGTCAGTCTAGGTGATACTACCTCTTGACATCGCTTGGAGACCAAGCTCAGGTGGTACCACCGCCTGACAGGGGCAGTACTACCACCCAGAACTCTTGGGAAACTAAGTCTCATGGGTGGTGCCATCGCCGGCCAGGAATTCTAGGTCCGAATGGGCTGATCCATTTGGCCCAATTTGGGTCTGTCAAGGGCCCAATTGGCCCCAAATTAAGTTAATGGGATCACCTTCCATTCCTAACTTAATCTTCATGTTAACTACGACATTTAAGACATTAATACTGTAACTCGTGTTCTAGTGCATCAATCGCTTCTTCCGGCGAACTTCTGGCGAACATCCGACGAACCCTTGGCGATGCTCTGGTGGACTTTCGGCAAACTCCTAGACTTGCAATGATCCTCTTGGCGAGTTTCGATGAGCTTCTTTGGCAAGTTCCTGTACTTCTCGAATTTGTTACCGTAGAACCTCCGACGACCTTTCGAACTTCCGTAAAACTCTCGAACCCTCAACGTGATCTTGGTCTTGACCCCGGCGTAACACCTGCTGCATACCTTATTGCCATCATAGTTAATCCTGCACACTTATCTCAACATATGGATTAGATAACCAAATGTCAATTGACTTCATTATTGAAATCCGAGATTCAACAATCTCTCCCTTTTTTATGATGATAATCAATTGATGACGGAGTTAACATTAACTCCCCTTATCTATATACCATAATTGAGTTAAGTCATTCTTGAATTCAAAGCCTTTGAGTTCAAGAGACATGTTGATAAGTTAAGTTTATTTAACCTTATCAATACTTCCATCATGATTCCTATCATGATGTATCTCTCTGAAAATGATGTCAAGGCTTAACATCTATTTTCACGTCTTACATTTCAAATATGAAAGTAAGCAATCGTAGTAATTCATCATATGGTTAGATATCAACATGTAAAATTACGATGTAAGCTCTTGATATCTTAACATAATGTAAACATTTCAAGTGTAAAGCAATCATAGCATTTCATCACATGACAAGATATCAACATTGTAAAATTGCAATGTAAGCTCTAGATATCTTTTCATTAATGCAAACATTTCACGTGTATAGCAATTCTATCATTAATTTACCACATATTTTAAGATATATTTATATTAAAATTATGATGCAAGCTTTTGATATCTTAACATAATGCAAATATGGCAATAATAGCAATTATAGCAATTCTATCATCAATTTATCACATATTTCTCCCCCTTTGTCATCAACAAAAAGGAGAACGATTTACGTAAATTTTAAGCATAAGTGTGGTAATGATTCATGTCATAAAAAGGTTCATGTCATTTTTCAATAATATGTGATAGGATGCCAATTATACAAAATTTTCAAGCAAACATGACATGAAGATAGCTTTCATTGCTTCTTCCTTTTTATTTGTCATTAACATTTTGCATGAAGGAGGAAAGCCATTGTGAACTTATTTGAATAAAGTTAAAATGATAAGAGATTAAATCATACTTCTTTTTAAAAATCTTCCTTCATCAAGAAGGAATTCATAAGAAGGAATCATTTTATCAAATCAATTTCTCAAAAAAATATTTTTCACAAGGTAAATTTATGAGAGATGCATTTGTTAATTGATTTCATATGTCAAAAATCAATGATATGAAACAAACTTGATATGACATAGGCTTATGAAAGCTACATTAAGTCCGGAAGAGAAATACTAAATCATGTATTGTTAGGATCAAGAAAGTCCAAAAGTGAAATTTAACACATTCATTCATTCAGACAAGGTTCTGCTATGAATTTTCAAATACAATCATAAAGGTAAAACATGCTCATCATCCTGGAAGTTTTGCATCCAAAACACATAATTTCCAACATGTTATTAAGGCACATAATCGTGTAAAATTCTCATCATAACAATTAAGTGATTGATTATTCAATCAAGAAAGTCTAAAAAATAAATTTAATAAGTTCATGCATTCTGACACATCAACATTCTTAATTCTCTTCTAATGAAATCAAATTGTTCTTCACTTTAAGACTTTGTAAAAATATCAGCTAGTTGATATTTAGTATCAATAAACTCTATAATTACATCATGATTAGTGACATGATCTCATATAAAGTGATGTCTAATATAATTATGTTTTGTTCTTGAATGTTGAATGGGATTCTTTGTTAAACATACTGCACTTGAGTTATCACATTTAATGATAATATTTTTAAGATGAACTTTATAATCTTCTATGGTGTTTTGCATCCACACAACTTGTGCACAACATGCACTAGCTGTAATATACTTAGCTTCAGTTGTTGATAGTACAATCGAGTTTTGTTTCTTAGATGATCAGGAAAGAAGGGCATGTCCCTAAAATTGACATGTTCTTGATGTGCTTTTTCTATCTAGTCTATACCTAGCAAAATCTGCATCAGCATAAGCAATTAACTCAAAATTCTCAGTTTTTGGATACCATAATCCTATATTTGTGGCACCTTTAAGATATAGAAGTATTCTTTTAACTGCTTTGAGATGAGATATCTTAGGGTTCGATTGAAACCTAGCATAAAGTCCTACACTGAACATGATATCTGTGTTAAGATTAAGAGCACTAGGGGGGGGGGGGGGGGGTGAATTAGTGCAGTGGAAAACTTTCGACATTTAAAACTGTGTTCATACGATGAAATCGTTTCCGACGTAAAACTGTTTTCAGAAACTTAACTTGAAAGTGAGTTTGTAAAGGAGTGCAGCAAAAGTAAAGAGGAAGTAAAGCACATATGGAGGTTTACAGTAAGGTAAGCATCAAGAATAAATGTAAACCAGAGAGCACCACAATTTTAGAGTGGTTCGGTCAATCTTGACCTACATCCGCTTTTAGCTTCCTCCTCCGACGAGGTCACCGACATCCACTAGAGGCTTTCCTTCAATAGGTGAAGGCCAACTATCCTTTTACAGTTTTACTCCTTTTGACGGGCTTAGGAGACAACCCTTACAGAATTTTCTTTCCTCTCTTGACAGATCAAAATTTGGAAGAAAAGAGGAAGGAGATCTTTTAATTCATACAACACTTTTGAGCTCTAAAAATCATAGAGTAAGATTGGATTTTCAGTGCCCTTTCATGCAGGAAAGAGTGGGGTATATATAGGCCCCAAACTGGTTTGAATTTGGAGTTAAAAAATGTCACCTCCCAGATTTTCGGGGTCTTGGCGATACTACCGCCTGATTGGGGCGGTACAACTGCCTAACAGAGCTCGGAGACCGAGCTTTGGTGGTGCCACTGCTTGACAAGGGTGGTTGCACCACCCAGTCTCGCTCGGAGATTGAGCCCAGGCTGTGCCATCACCTAACTGGGGTGGTTGCACTGCCTGGCAGAGCTCGGAGACCGAGCTCAAGCGGTTCCACCGCCTGTTAGGGGCGGTTGCACCGCCCAGCCTAGCTCGGAGATTGAGCCCTGGGCGATGCCACCACTGACCCAAGCAGTGCCATCGCTAGCCAAGAAATCTGGGTCTGAATGGGCTGATCCATTCGGCCCAATTTGGGTCTATCAAGGGCCCAATTGCCCCAAGATTAAGTTAATGGGATCACCTTCCATTTCTAAATTAATCATCATGCTAACAACGATGTTTCTTAAGTCATTTACTACAACTTGCTCTGGTGCGTCAATCACTTCTTCCGGCGAGCTTCCGACGAACTTTCGTCGATCATCCGATGAACCATCGATGATGCTCCTGCGGACTTCCGGCAAACTCCTGGAATTGCAACGATCCACTTGGTGAGTTCCGACGAGCTTCTTTTGGCAAGCTCTTGGACTTCTCGGATTTGTTCCCGCAGAACCTCTAATGACCGTCCGGACTTCCGTCAAACTCTCGAACTCCCAATGTGATCATAGTCTTGACTCCGACGCAACTCCTGCTGCATGTTTTACTTTCATCGTTGTTAATCCTGCACACTTATCTAAACATATGGATTAAATAATAAATGATAATTGACTTCATCATCAAAATTTGAGATTCAACAATCTCCCATTTTTTGATGATGACAATCAATTGATAACGGAGTTAACATTAACTCCCCCTAACTATATGCTATACTTGAGATAAGTCATTCGTGAATTCAAGGCCTTTAAATTCAATAGACTTATTGATAAGTTAAGAACTCTTAAACTTATCAATTACTCCCATCATGATTCCTATCACGATGTATCTTACTGAAAATGATGTCAAGGCTTGACATCCATTCTCAAGTTTTACATTTCAAATATGAATGATGGTATAGTTCAACATAAGATATCAACATGTAAATTTATAATTTAAGCTTTTGATATCTTAACGTAAAGCATATATTTTAAGTGTTTAGCAATCATAGCATCATATGGCAAGATACTAACAAGTAAAGTTGCTATGCAAGTTCTTGATATTTTATCATGATATGGCAATAACATAGTGCAAATAAGGTAATAACTTAGGTCAAATATGGCACTCATAGCATCAATTCATATATTTCTCATTCAAATATGGCACTCATAGTATCAATTTATATATTTCTCCCCCTTTGTCATCAACAATAAGGAGAACGATATAAGCAAATTTTTAGCATAAGTGCGATAATTATTCATGCCATAACTAGGTTCATGTCAATTTCCATCAGTGAGTGATAGGATACCAATTATGCAAACATCTTAAGGAAAACATGACATGGAGAGAGCTTTGAATACTTCTTCCTTTTTATTTGTTATTATCTTTTTTCATGAAGGAGGAAGGCTATTTGTGATACCAGCTATTTGTGAGTTTACTTTGAATGAAGTTAAAATCGATGAGAGATTAAATCATACTTCATTTTTACAAGGATCAAGATATGTATGTGAAATAAATCCTTGCAAGTAAAAACACTTTCATCCATATAAGAAGAAATTTACAAGGAGGAATCATTTCATCAAATCCATTTCTCAAAAAAAATTTTCACATGATAAGTGTATGAGAGATATATTTGCTAGTTGATTTCATATGTCAAAAATCAATGATAAAAATCAAACTTGATATGACATATGCTTATTAAGTTCTGAAGAGGATAATGTATCGAGAAAATCCGATTGTTAGGATACCACTAGTTAAGAAAATCTGAAAATGAAATTAAAACTTTCATGCATTCGGACAAGACTATACTATAGATTTTCAAATACAATCATGAAGACAAAACATTCTCATTGTTATGAAAAGTTTTGTATCCTAAACACATAATTTCGAACATATAATTTTAGGCATGTCATGGCAATCAAGTGATTTGATCATTCATTCAATAAAGTCTGAAAAATAATTTTAACAAGTTCATGCATTCAGACATATTAACAATCCTAATTCTCTTCTAATGAAATCAAATTGTTCTTCGCTTAGAGGTTTTGTAAAAATATCAGCTAGTTGATGCTTAGTATCAATGAACTCTATGATTACATTATGATTAGTTATAAGATCTCGTATAAAGTGATGTCTAATATCAATATGTTTTGTTCTTGAGTGTTGAATGAGATTCTTTGTCAAACATATTGCACTTGTATTATCACATTTAATGGGAATATTTTTAAGATGGACTTTATAATCTTCTAAGGAGTTTTTCATCCACACAACTTGTGCACAGCATGCACTAGCTGCAATATACTTAGCTTCGGTTGTTGATAGTACAATCGAGTTTCATTTCTTAGATAACCAGGAAACAAGGTAATGTCCTAAAAATTGACATGTTCCTGATGTACTATTTCTATCTAGTCTACACCCAGCAAAACCTGCATAAGCATAAGCAATTAACTCAAAATTCTCGGACTTTGGATACGATAATCCTAGATTTGTGGTACCTTTAAGATATCTAAATATTCCTTTAACCGATTTGAGATGAGATATCTTAGGGTTCGATTGAAACCTAGCACAAAGTCCTACACATAACATAATATATGGTCTAGTTGCAGCGAGGCAAAGTAAACTTCCTATCATACCCCTATAACTTTTTTGATCGAAGCTTTCTTCACTTTCATCGACTTCTAACTTAGTGGAGGTGCTCATAGGAGTGTTAATAGCATTTGAGCTATCTATATTAAATCTTTTCAGAAGATCTAAAGCATATTTAGTTTGACTAATAAAGATGTCATTGCTTAGTTGCTTAATTTGTAAGCCTAAGAAAAAGGTTAATTCTCCAATCAAATTCATTTCAAATTCGAGACTCATGGTTTTAGCAAAAGATTCACAAAGGGATTCATTCATAGAACCAAAAATAATATCATCAACATAAATCTGAACAATGAGAAAATTATTTTCAAAATCCTTGATAAACAATGTAGTATCGACTTTGCCTTTTGTGAAATTATTTTCAATAAGAAAAGTACTTAGTTTATCATACTAAGCCCTTGACGCTTGTTTTAAACCATAGAGAGCTTTGGTTAATTTAAATAAATGATTAGGGAGGCTGTTATTTTCAAATCCGGGAGGTTGTTCAACATAAACTTCTTCATAAATAAAGCCATTAAGAAAAGTGCTTTTAACATCAATTTGAAACAACTTAAAATTATTATTACTAGCATAGGCAAGGAGCATCCTTATGACTTCTAATCTAGCCACAGGAGCGAAGGTTTCTTCGTAATCGATACCTTCTTCTTGGTTGAAACCTTTAGCCACTAATCTAGCCTTGTTTCTAACCACTATACCATATTCATCTTGCTTATTTCTAAAGACCCATTTAGTACCAATAACTAAATGGTCATTTGGCCTAGGAACAAGCTTCAATACCTCATTTCTATCAAATTGATTTAACTCATCTTGCATTGCGATAATCCATGAATCATCTTTCATGGCTTCATCAAAACATTTAGGTTCAATTTGGGAGAGAAAAGCGGCGTTAAACAAAAATTTTTAAGAGAAGAACGTGTTTGAACCCCCTTAGAAGTGTCTCGTAGGATTAGCTCCTTAGGATGAGCATCTACATACTTCCAATCCTTGGGTAAGGATGTTACGAAAATGGTTGCATCCAAGTTGCAAGTTGGAGAAGGGGTTTCATTTAATTTCAAATAATTGAAGTTAACATCATCATCAAAATTATTTTTCTTGATTTTGGAAATCTCATTGAAAACAACATGAATGGATTCTTCTATAATTAAAGTTCTTTTATTGAAGATATGAAAAGCTTTAGAAATCGAAGAATAACCAAGAAAAATTCCTTCATCAGATTTAGCATCAAATTTTCCTAAGGCATCTTTTTCATTCAAGATAAAACAATTACACCCAAAAACTTTAAAAAATGAAACATTAGGATTTTTATTATTCCATAACTCATAGGGAGTTTTGGTGATAAGGCTCTTACTATAACTCTATTCAAAATATAGCATGTAGTGTTTACGGCTTCGGCCTAAAAGTATTTGAGTAGGCTATGTTCATTCAACATGGTTCGTGCCATTTCTTGTAAATTTTTATTCTTTCTTTATACTACTCCATTTTGTTGAGGATTTCTTGGAGTAGAGAAGTTATAGTTGTATACATTAGATTCACAAAATTCTTGGAAATCACGGTTTTGAAATTCACCACCGTGATCACTTCGAATTGATGAAATCATAAAACCCTTTTCATTTTGAACAAGTTTACAAAACTTGGTGAAATATCTAAAGCATTCATTTTTGTGTTTCAAGAAATAAGTCTATGTGTATCTACTATAGTCATCTACAATGACAAAAGTGTATTTGCTACCTCCTAGGCTTGATGTAGAGATTGATCCGAGAAAGTCCATATGGATCAATTGTAAGGGCCTAGAGGTGCTTATTTGATTCTTAGATTTTAAACTACTCTTAATTTGTTTTCCTAATTGACAAGCATCACACACATTATCTTTGATGAACTTGATATGAGGAATTCCTCGTACAAGTTTTTTAATGATATTTGAGTGATAAGTTTCTTGCTAGCATGACCTAATCTCCTATGCCAAACCCAAGCATCCTCATTCAAAACCGAGAAACACATTTCATTGCAAAGATCATTGATGTCAATGGTGTATATGTCATTATATTTTAATGCAATCATAGATGTGTTTTTGTGTGGCTTTTCGATGATTCATGCATTAGATTCGAATTTGATAAAATATCCTTTTATCTCATAATTGACTAATGCTTAAGAGGTTATGGTTTAAACCATCAACTAATAAAACATCTTTAATAAAGAAGTTGGATTTGTAACCTATAGTTATTTGGCCAATGATTTTACCCTTGTTGTTGTCTCCGAAGGTGACATAGCCTTCATCTATGCTAGTAAGCTTAGAAAATTGAGATAGATCTCCGGTCATATGCTTTGAGCATCCACTATCAAGGTACCATCTCTTGCTCCTAGCTTGTGATGGTGAATGTCTCTACATGAAAGGATAATTTTTAGGTACCCATTTGCTTTTGGGTGCCTTAAAAATTGATCTACATTGTTTATCATGTTGCATAGAGTTTATCTTGGTTCCTTTAGGAACCCAAATTAATTTGTTCAGACTAATTTTCTTGAATAGACACTGATGCGTTTTGTGTCCATATTTGCAACAAAAGTTGCATTTGATTTGGTGTCGAACATGTAAGATGGGGGCCTTTTATGAAGGTGGTTGGAATTTGGTGAGGACTTCTCACAAATTCGATTCCACTTCTTTTGGGAACGTGACTCTTGTTTGCAAGGATCATGTTCGACTTGCTACCAACCTCGAATTTCTTCAATGTGTCCTTAAGTAGCAAATTTTCCTTTTAGAGAGTTTCTATATTATGACATTTTTCACATTGAGCTAAACTAACATGATATTCAGTTTTTAATTTATCAAAATTGCTAACAAGACTATCATGCTTATTTTTCAGCAATTTATATTTTCTACTATTTGTTTTACATTCATCAAATAAGTCATGGAAGGTATTTAATAATTCATCAAATGATAAATCTGCATCAATTAAATTTGTTACCTCTTCTCCGATGGCCATTAAGGCATAATGAGCAACTTGCTCGGTGTCGACTCCTCTTCTTCAGACGCGCTCGAGTCATCCCATGTCGCTTTGAGCACCTTCTTTTTTGATGTTCTCTTCTTAGCTTGGGGACAAACACTTTTGTAGTGTCCCGACTTTTTGCTCTGATAGCAAATAACTTGGTTTTTTTTTTTCAAGTTTATTTTTTGTGTCACTTTTAAACTTGTTTCTATTAATGAATTTTTTGAATTTCCTTGTTAGAAGTGTAAGTCATCGTCACAGTCCTCATCACTTGAGTTTCCTGTCAAGTGGTCATCTAAAGTTCTAAGTGTCGTATCCTTCCTGTTCTTTGGAAGGATGTCTTCTTGTTCTTCATGAGCCTTGCAAGTCATTCCATTGGTCATTAATGACCCGATTAGTTCTTTAAGAGGAAAGTTATTTAAATCTTTAGCCTCTCGAATAGCAGTGACTTTAGGGTCCTAAATCTTAGGAAGGGATCTTAGAATCTTATTTACGAGCTCAAAATCCGAAAAACTTTTGCCAAGTCCTTTTAGACCATTGATGACATCAGTGAAACGGGTGTATATGTCGCCAATAGTCTTGCTTGGTTTCATTCGAAAAAGTTCAAAAGAATGTATCAAAAGATTGATTTTTGACTCTTTTACTCTACTTGTGCCTTCGTGAGTCACTTCGAGTGTATGCCAAATATCAAATGTGGTTTCACAAACCGAAACACGATTGAACTCATTTTTATCAAGCGCACAAAATAAGGCATTCATAGCCTTTGCATTAAGAGCGAAAGTCTTCTTCTCCAATTCATTCCAATTGATCATTAGAAGAGAAGACTTCGAAAATCCATTTTCGACAAGATTCCAAAGTTTTAAATCCATTGAAATAAGGAAGATCCTCATTCGGGTCTTCCAATAGGTATAGTCCGTCCCATTGAACATGGGTGGATGTGTAATAGAGTGGCCCTCTTGGTTTCTGGCATATGCCATCTCTCTTGGTTTTTAATCTGTTT
Organism: Musa schizocarpa; assembly: GCA_900464855.2. Classification (NCBI taxonomy): domain Eukaryota; kingdom Viridiplantae; phylum Streptophyta; class Magnoliopsida; order Zingiberales; family Musaceae; genus Musa; species Musa schizocarpa. The sequence continues at coordinate 25,497,196 of LS990920.1, read as the reverse complement.
GTGAGTTAATCCCACTCTGATACCAATTGTTAGGATCAAGAGCACTAGGGGGTGAATTAGTGAATTAGTGAGGAAAACTTTCGATGTTTAAAACTACATTCGTATGATGAAATTGTTTCTGATGTAAAATCATTTTCAGAAACTTAACTTGAAAGTGAGTTCGTAAAGGAGTACAGCAAAAGTAAAGAGGAAGTAAAGCACATATGGAGGTTTGTAGTAAGGTAAGCAACAAGAATAAATGCAAACCAGAGAGCACAGTAATTTTAGAGTGGTTTGGTCAATCTTAACCTACATCCACTTTTGGTTTCCTCCTCCGTTGAGGTCACCGACGTCCACTAGAGGCCTTCCTTCAATAGGCGAAGGCCAACCACCCTTTTACAGTTTCACTCCTTTTGATGAGCTTAGGAGAGAACCCTTACAAAATTTTCTTTCCTCTCTTGAGAGATCAAAATTTGGAAGAAAAGAGGAAGGAGAACTTTTAACTCATACAACACTTTTGAGCTCTAAAACTCAGAGAGTAAGATTGGATTTTTAGTGGCCTATCATGCAGGAAAGGGTAGGGTATATATAGGCCCCAAACTGGAATTTGGAGCTAAAAAATATCACCTCCCGAATTTTCGAGGTCCTAGCGGTACTACCGCCTGACTAGGGTGGTACAATCGCCTGACAGAGCTCGGAGACCGAGCTCTATCAGTGCCATCGTTTGACAGGGGTGGTTGCACCACTCAGTCTCGCTTAGAGACTGAGCCCAATCGGTGCCACTGCCTAACTGGGGTGGTTGCATCGCTTGATAGAGCTCGGAGACCGAGCTTAGGCGGTTCCACCGCCTAGCCTAGCTCGGAGACTGAGTCCTGAGCGGTGCCACCGTTGGCCAAGAAATCTGGGCCCGAGTTGGCTGATCCATTCGGCCCAATTTGGGTCTGTCAAGGGCGCAATTGCCCCAAGATTAAGTTAATGAGATCATCTCGCATTTCTAACTTAATCATCATGCTAACTACGATGTTTCTTAAGTCATTTACTGCAACTTGCTCCAGAGCGTCAATCGCTTCTTCTGCGAGCTTCCGACGAACTTCCGTCGATCATCCGATGAACCCTCGGTGATTCTCTTGTGGACTTCCAGCAAACTCCTGGACTTGCGATGTTCCACTTAGCGAGTTCTGATGAGCTTCTTTTGGCAAGCTCCTGGACTTCTCAGATTTGTTCCCGTAGAACCTCCGATGACCGTCCGAACTTCCATCAAACTCTCGAACTTCCAACGTGATCATAGTCTTGACTCCGGTGCAACTCCTGCTACAAGTCTTACTTTCATCGTAGTTAATCCTACACACTTATCTCAACTTACGGATTAGATAAGAAATGACAATTGACTTCATCATCAAAATATGAGATTCAACAATCTGGTCTAGTTGTAGTGAGGTAAAATACACTTCCTATCATACCCCTATCATACACTTCCAATTTGCTCATAGGAGTGTTGATAGCTTTTGAGCTATCCATATTAAATCTTTTTAGCAAATCTAAAGCATATTTAGTTTGACTAATAAAGATGTCATTGCTTAGTTGTTTAATTTGTAAGCCTAAGAAGGTTAATTCTCCTATCAAACTCATTTCAAATTCAAGGCTCATAGTTTTAGCAAAAGATTCACAAAGAGATTCATTAATAGAACCAAAGATAATATCATCAACATAAATATGAACATTGAGAAAATTATTTTTAAAATTTTTTGATAAACAATGTAGTATCGACCTTGCCTTTTGAGAAATTATTTTCAAAAGGAAAAGAACTAAGTCTCTCATACCAAGCCCTTGGGGCTTGTTTTAAACCATAGAGAGCTTTAGTTAATTTAAACACATGATTAGGGAGGCTATTATTTTCAAATCCAGGAGGTTGTTCAACATAAACTTTTTCAGAAATAAAGCCATTAAAAAAAAAGCTTTTAACATCCATTTGAAACAACTTACAATTATTATTACTAGCATAGGCAAGGAGCATCTGTATGGGGTCTAATTGAGCCACAAAAGCGAAGGTTTCTTTGTAATCGATACATTCTTCTTATTTGAAACCTTTGGCCACTAATCTAACCTTGTTTCTAACCACGATATCATATTCATCTTGCTAGTTTCTAAAGACCCATTTAGTACTAATAACTAAATGGTCATTTGGCCTAGGAACAAACTTCCATACCTCATTTCTCTCAAATTGATTTAACTCATCTTGCATTGCGATAATCCATGAATCATCTTTCATGGCTTTGACAATATATTTAGGTTTAATTTCGGAGAGAAAGGTGACGTTGGCAAAAAAAATTTTAAGAGAAGAACGTGTTTGAACCCCCTTAGATGTGTCTTCTAAGATTAGCTCCTTAGGATGAGCATCTATATACTTCCATTCCTTGGGTAACGATGTTTCGGAACTGGATGCATCCAAGTTGCTAGTTGGAGAAGGAGTTTCATTTAAATTCAAAGAATCTAAATCAACATCATCATCAAAACCATTTTTATTAATTTTAGAAATCTCATTGAAAACAACATGAATGGATTTTTCTATAATTAAAGTTCTTTTATTTAAGATACGAAAAGCTTTAAAACCGAAGAATAACCAAGAAAAATTCCTTCATCGGAATTAGCATCAAATTTTCCTAAGGCATCTTTTTCATTCAAGATAAAACACTTACACCCAAAAACTTTAAAATATAAAACATTGGGTTTTTTGTTGTTCGACAACTCATAGGGAGTTTTGGTGAGTAAGGGTCATACTAGAACTCTATTCAAAATATAGCATGCAGTGTTTACGGCTGCGGCCCAAAAATATTTGGGTATGCTATGTTCATTCAACATGGTTCTTGTCATTTCTTGTAAATTTTTATTTTTTTCTTTCTACTACTTCATTTTATTGAGGATTTCTTAAAGTAGAGAAGTTGTGATTGTATCCATTAAATTCACAAAATTCTTGAAAATCACGGTTTTGAAATTCACCACCGTGATCAATTCTAACTGATAAAATCATAGAACCCTTTTCATTTTGAATAAGTTTACAAAACTTGGTGAAATATCTAAAGCATTCATTTTTGTGTTTCAATAAATAAGTCCTTGTGTATCTACTATAATCATCTATAATAACAAAGGCGTATTGGCTACCTCCTAGGCTTGATGTAGAGATTGGTCCGAATAAGTCCATATGGATCAATTGCAAGGGTCTAGATGTGCTTATTTGGTTCTTAGATTTGAAGCTACCCTTAATTTGTTTTCCTAATTAATAAGCATATCACACATTATCTTTGATGAACTTGATATGAGGAATTCCTCTTTCAAGTTCTTTGGATGAAATTTGAGTGATTAGTTTCATGCTAGCATGACCTAATCTCCTATGTCAAAGCCAAGCATCGTCATTCAAAACCGAGAAACACATTTCTTCACAAAGATCAATGATGTCAATGGTGTATACGTTATTTTGTTTTAATGCAATCATAGATGTGTTTTTGTATGGTTTTTCAATAATGCAAGCATTAGATTCGAATTTGACAATATATCTTTCATCACACAATTGACTAATTCTCAAGAGGTTATGTTTTAAACCATCAACTAACAAAACATCTTCAATAAAGAAGTTGAATTTGTTACGTATGGTTCCTTTGCCAATGATTTTACCCTTGTTGTTGTCTCCGAAGGTGACATAGCCTTCGTCTATACTAGTGAGCTTAGAGAATTGAGATGGATCTCTGGTCATATACCTTGAGCATCCACTATCAAGATACCATCTCTTGCTCCGAGCTTGTGATAATATATGTTTCTACAAGAAAGGATGATTTTTAGGTACCCATTTAATTTTGGGTGCCTCAAAAACTTATCTAAATTGTTTATCATGTTGCATGGAATTCATCATGGTTCCTTTAGGAACCCAAATCAATTTATTTGGACTAACTTTCTTGAATGGACAATGATAAGTTCTATGTCTATGTTTGCAACAAAAGTTGCATTTATTTTGGTGTGATACATGCAAGATAGGGCCTTTAATGAAGGTGGTTGGATTTTGGTGAGAACTTCTCACAAATCCAATTCCACTTCTTTTAGGAATGTGACCCTTATTTGTAAGGTTCATATTCAAAGACTTGCTACAAAACTCGAATTTCTTTAAGGTGTCCTTAAGTAGCAAGTTCTCCTTTTGGAGAGTTTCTAGATCATGACATTTCATACATGGAGCTAAACTATCATTATGTTCAGTTTTTAATTTATCAAAATTATTAATAAGAATATCATGCTCCTTTTTTAACAATTTATATTTTCTACTAATTATTTGGCATTCATCAAACAAGTCATGGAAAGCATTTAATAATTCATCAAATGATAAATCTACATCAATTAAATTTGTTACCTCCTCTCCGATGGCCATTAGGGCATAATGAGCAATTTGCTCGGTGTTTGACTCCTCTTCTTCGGACACGCTTGAGTCATCCCACATTGCTTTGAGTACCTTCTTCTTTGGTGTTCTCTTCTTGGCTTGGGGATAATCACTTTTGTAGTGTCTCGACTTCTTGCATTCGTAGTAAATAACTTAGTCCTTTTTGGGTTCAAGTTTATTTTTAGTGTCATTTTTAATTTTATTTATTTTAAAAAAAAATTTAAATTTCCTTGTTTTAAGTGCCAAGTCATCGTCAAAGTCCTCATCACTTAAGTTTTCTCTCAAGTGGTCTTCTAGAGTTCTAAGTGTCATATCCTTCCTATTCTTTGGAAGGATGTCTTCTTGCTCTTCATGAGCTTTGCAAGTCATTTCATAAGTCATTAATGACCCGATTAATTCTTCAAGAGGGAAGTTGTTTAAATCTTTAGCCTCTTGAATAATAGTGACTTTAGGGCCCCAACTCTTTGGAAGGGATCTTAGAATTTTATTGACGAGCTCAAAATCTAAAAAACTTTTATCGAGTCCTTTTAAACCATTAACGACATCCGTGAAACGGGTGTACATGTCGCCTATGGTCTCGCTCGGTTTCATTCGAAAAAGTTCATATGAATGTATAAAAGGATTGATTTTTGACTCTTTCACTCTACTTGTGCCTTCATGAGTCACTTCGAGTGTATGCCAAATATCAAATGTAGTTTCACAAATCGAAACATTATTGAATCGTTTTTATCAAGTGCATAAAATAAGACATTCATAGCCTTTACATTAAGAGTAATAGTCTTGTTTTCCAATTCATTCCAATCGATCATTGGACGAGAAGACTTTGAAAATCATTTTCAACAATATTCCAAAGTTCGAAATCCATGGAAATAAGGAAGATCCTCATTCGGGTCTTCTAATTGGTGTAGTCCGTCCCGTTAAACATGGGCAGACGTGTAATAAAGTGACCCTCTTGGTTTCTGACATATGCCATCTCTCTTGGGTTTTAATCTAATTGAGAGTGAACCCCGCTCTGATACTAATTGTTAGGATCAAAAACACTAAGAGGGGGGGGGGGGGTGAATTAGTACAGTGGAAAACTTTCATCGATTAAAATGACATTCGTACGATTAAAACCATTTCGGAAAGTTCTTCAACTAAGGAGTAAATGAAAGTATAGTTGATGTAAAGCAACGGAGGCAGTTTGCAGTTAAGATAAGGAGCAGAATGTAAATGCAAATCGAGATTTAGAGTGGTTCGGTCAATCTTGACCTACATCCACTTTTGGCGTCCTCCTCCGATGAGGTCATCGACGTCCACTAGAGGCCTTTCTTTAATAGGCGAAGGCCAACCACCCTTTTATTGCTTTACTCCGTTTAACGGGCTTAGGAGACAACCCTTACAGATTTCCACTCCTCTCTTGAATGATCAAAACTTAGAAGAAAAGAGGGAGAACTTCTTGTTGAATCTTGTATTTTGATGATGAAACCACTTGCTATGTGTTTATGATTTAATCTGCATTTTGAGTGACGAAGGATGCTTCGATCAGGATGAGACAATTAAAGCAGGAAAATCATGTTGTGCCAGAGGAACATGTCAGAAGATTGGACGTCGGACCAATGGATCGGTCGACGTATCAACAGAAGGCTTCGGGCCATGGATTTGGGCATCGAGCCAAGAAGTGTGAGTATTGCGCCAAGGATATCAAAGTTATGGAGTCAACTGGCCAATTAGGCAATAGGTCACAAGAGAGGACGATACACCGAAGAATCAAACGAATTGTCGAGGGACCAATGATATGCCATACAACTTGATTAATTGCTTAGGAGTAATTGTCTAGATCAAACTTTTGTTTTACATGTGCAGGATTAACTATGATAGCCTGAAAACATAAAGCAAAGATACCGGAGTCAAGTTCGATGGGTGTTCGAGAGTCCAAAGATTTATCGGAGATGTTGCCGGAACCAACCAAGAAGAAATCAGGGACTTGTCGGAGTTTTCAAAAGTCCGTCGAAGAAATCGTCGGAGTTTCGCAGAGATCACCGAGAAGGCTCGGCTACTCGCTGAACTTGCCACGAGATCCGCAGCCTACTGGGAGTCCACCGGAAGAAATCCGAGGGTGTATTGGAAGTCCACTAGAAGATCGCCGAAAAGCTCGCCGGAAGGAGACTCGACGTTTGCCAGTTGAAAACTTGCTTAGGACTATGTTTTCAGTTGCATAGTTTGCATGTAATTAGGGTTACGATTAAGGGATAATCCTATATCCTGGTTAGGGCCCAAGTAGGCCCAATATTACCTAGTTTGGGCCAGATTTGAAGCCCATCTAGTGACCCGTAGGACCGGGCGATGGAACTGCCGGACTGGGCGGTGGCACCACCTAGAACCCGAGGATCGAGCGGTGGTACCGCCGGACTGGGCGGTGGCACCACCCAGCACCTGAGAGGTCTGGTGGTGCCACCACCGGATAGGGCGGTGGCACCGCTAGTAAACTATCAGTGTCAGACACTGATAGGCGGTGGCACCGCCACTGACAGGCGATAGCACCGCTAGCATCGGGAACCCAAGAGAAATCAAAATTTGGGGCCCAAATTTAAATCCTCTTGGGGTCTATAAAAATCCTCAATTCTCAACAGAGAATACAATCTTTGAGAAGTTAGAGATTGAGATAAAGCCTTAGTAAATTCTTTAGCAAGTCTTGTTTTCAATTACTTGAGTGTTCACCTCGCTCTTTCTCTTTGAAAATCTGTAGTATGAACCACTTGTAAAAGGTTGTAAGAGGGGTATTTGTCCTTCCCCTTCAAAGTGATTTATTAGTAGAAGTTGAGAGCCTCATCGAAGAAGGCTTCGCAAGTGGATATAGGTCATTTTGACCGAACTACTTCAAATTGGTGTGTTCCTTGAATGTGTGAGTGTTTATATTTCTTAAACCGTTATTTACATAGCTGTAAGCTTTCGGTACATAGCAGTAAGCTTTCGGTCTTTATCTTCTCACTTTACTTGAGCTACTTTCACCAAGTCATTCATTGTCGAATTGAAATCTCTACGCATTTATGAAATTATTTTTAAACTTACGAGTTTTAATCCATTGCACTAATTCACCCCCCCCTCTTAGTGCCCTCCGATCCTAACAATTGGTATTAGAGCCACGGTTTTCTACTTTGGTTTAACACCCAAATAGAAATGGCTCTTTTCGGCCTTCAAGAGGGTTACTCTCTCATTCGTCCTCCCTTTTTCAATAGGATGGACTACATTTACCGGAAAACTCGAATGAGAGTTTTTTTACTTTTTTTGGATTTGAATTTATGGCATATAGTCGAAAATGGATTTGAAATGTCTTCTCTTCCAATGAACCATTGAAATGATTGGAGAAGAAGATGTTTTCTCTAAATGCAAAGGCTATGAATGCCTTATATAGTGCACTTGACAAAAATGAATTTAATTGTGTTTCAAATTATGATTAAGCTTTTAATATTTGGAGAACTCTTGAGGTCACTCATGAAGGCACTAGCCGAGTGAAAGAGTCCAAAATCAACATTCTTGTGCATTCTAACGAACTTTTCCGGATGAAACCAAGTGAGTCCATCGGAGACATGTACACCCGTTTCATGGATGTCATCAATGGACTCAAAGTTCTTGGCAAAGATTTTTCTAACTTCGAATTAGTAACTAAAATTCTAAAATCCCTTCCAAAGAGTTGGGATCCAAAAGTTACGACCATTCAAGAGGCCAAGGATCTTAAAATATTTCCACTCGAAGAACTAATTGGGTCTCTAATGACCTACGAAATGAACAATGTGGCAAAAAGGGAACTCAAGAACAATCTTCCAAAGGACAAGAAGGATTTGGGACATAGAACACATGAAGACCACTCGAGCATAAACTCAAGTGATGGTGAACTTAAACTACAAATGAAACAAAAATTAAAAAACAAAAAGAACGAAACTACTTGCTTTGAACGCAAGAAGAAGAACATAAATTGGGATGAATCGAGCTCCTCCGAAGATGAGGAGAAAATCAAGAAAAGCGAGGTGGCAAACTATGCCTTAACCGCTTTCAACGATGAGGTAATCGAGATCCCCCTAATTTATTTTGAAATTACATAATACTTTTCATAAGTTATTTTTAATTTAGTTTAGGATTAATTTTTTTAAAAATTACATGTTTAATAATTAATATTTAAAAATGAAAATGCAATAAAATGTTAAATATAAATCTTATGTATGTGCTTGAGAAGTAAGAATGTGTATTTTGATGATTTGCAATTTTGATTGAAACCATGCTTAATGTCTTAATGAAAATATTGAGAAGTTTAATATCATGCTTAATGATGATGCATGGCTTTTGAATGGAAGGCTTGATGATTTTTTACGAACCTTGTCTTTGGTTGTCAAACATGATGTACGGTTTTGACTTAAGAACAAAATTTGAGCATGCTAAAATAAAGTCAATCATATTAAATAAAACTAAAGAAGTTTTAGTTATCTATAAGAATCATTCAAAATTATGTTCAATGAAACCGATGCAAAATGATGGAATGAAAATATTGAAATTTTGATACTATGATTTGATGATTTTATGCATGAAATTGTAAATTTATATATAATAATTTTTGGGGTTTATTGATCTTGATGGTTTTTATAACAAAATTCATTTTTCGATCCTAAATGTTGATGCACATATTTATCTAGCATAAATGAAATAAATGACATGAATTTAAATAACTAGAAATAGAAAAACATTGTTCTTAAAAATTGTTTTACTCTATCTTATTGATTTATATGAATCTCTTGAAAATGATTTTGATTTGATGATTTGAATTTAAAATGAGTTATATCAAAATTATGATATAGATTTGACAAATTGAATGAGTTGAAAACGAATGATGATTTTTCTGTTGAATATATTCTAATATTTTTTATGTAAATTATCATCTTGATTTCTTGATACATGAAATTTTTCTATAATTCAAAATTCTTTCAGGATGTGATTCTTCTTGGTATTCACTAAAAATGATTTATTCAATTTAACCTATGCTACTTGACATCTTGATAATGTTGAATCTCGAATTTTGATGATGAAACCAATCGATATGTGTTTATGTTTTAATCTACATTTGGAGTGATGCAGGATGCTTCGATCAGAATGAGACAATTAAAGTAGGAAAATCATGTCAGGCCAAAGGAAAATGTCAGAAGATTGGACGTCAAGCCGGTAGATCAGTCGATGTATCGACAAAAGACTTTGGGCCATGGATTCGAGCATCAGGCCAAGAAGAGCGGAGATTGTGCCAAGGATATCGGAGTTGTGGAGTCAACTGGCCGATTGGGCAATCGGCTGCAAGAGAGGACGATGCACCAAAGAATCGGACGAAGCGTCGAGAGACCAATGACATGCCGGATAACTTGATTAGATGCTTAGGATTAATTATCTACATCGAAGTGTGACTTACATGTGCAGGATTAACTACAATAGCAAGACATGAAGCAAAATGAAGTCCCGAAGTCAAGATCGAGATCACGTTAGGAGTTCGAGAGTTCGTCGGAAGTCCAGACGTTCGTCGAAAGTTCTGCGGGAACCAGCTGAGAACTAGGTCTGTCGTACCGTACCGTACCGGTGTTTCGACCCGAGCTCGATACTAGTATGGTACGGTATACCGCTCGGTACACTTGGGTGTTCCGAGCGGTATACTCAGGTCTACCGAGCACTGTAGCATTGCTACAGTGCTACGGTGCACTGCTACAGTGAGGTCCGGTATAGGGCGGTCCGCGTACCGCTGGCCTGTCGGACCGGTACATACCGCCCGTACCGAGCTGTACGATCTGGTATGGTAGACCTTGGCGAGAAGTCATGGAGCTTGCAAAAGAAGCTCGTCGGAACTCACTAAGAAGATCGTCGTGAAGTCTAGGAGCTTACCGGGAGTCCGTCGGAACATTGCCGAGAGTTCGTCGGAGGTTCGCCGGTAGATCGCCGGAAGCTCACCGAAATAATTGACATAAGGATTTATTTAGCTTAGAATATGTCTTAGGAATCATCGGATCTTTCTGTGCTTCGTCCAATCTTTCGACGCATCATCCTATTTTGCGGCCTTTGCCCAATCGGTATGTTGACCTCCGCAACTCCAATCTCCTTGGTGTAATGTCCGCTCTTCTAGGCCCAACGCCCGAATTCTCGGCCCAAAGCCTTTTGCTAACACATCGATTGTTCCTCTGGCCCGACGTCCAATATTCTAACATGTTCACTTTGGCCCAATGTCTGATTCCTCCTACTTTAATCAATTTGCCTCTCCTGATCGACGTTAGCCCTGCATCACTCGAATGCATATTAGAACAACACTACAATTGGTTTCATCACCAAAATATGAGATTCAACACAACCTTCCAAAGAACACGAAGGATTTGGACTTAGAATAAATGAAGACCACTCGAGCGAAAGCTCAAGTGATGATGAACTCAAACTTCTCGCTATAAAATTTAAAAGGTTCATTAAATAAGAATTAAATAATAAAAATAAACTTAAAAAGAAGTTGCCAAAGAAGAAGAGATGGCAAACTTAAAAAGGACTTGGAACGAATCAAGTTTATCTGAAAATGAAGAACAAATCAACAAAGGCGAGATGGCAAACTATGCCTTAACGACATTCGACGATGAGGTAACCAAAACTCTTTTGCTTTATTTCGAAATTATATAATGCATGTCATGAGTTGTTTTTAAATTAGTTTAGAAAAATTATATATAAATTAAAAAAAAATTGCATGATGTAATAAAAAATAAAAAAATATTTTGGGATCATGTTAGTAATTTTGAAAATGATCATGACAACTCCATGTTTTATGATGAAGGAATAAAAATGTTAAAAATGTAATGCTTGTACACCTAATATGATTAATTTTATGTATGTTTTAAGAAGCAATAATGTGTATTTTGATGATTTTCGTATTGCTCCTTGATAATGATTTTGATTGAAAATACCTTATGTTCAATGAAATCATGCTTGATGTTTTAATGATGTAATAAAAACGTTAAAAGGTTTAGTACAATGCTTGATGATTTTATTCTGTGCATGAGATTTTGAAGTTATAAATGATGACTTTTGTGAATTATTAATCCTGATGAGTTTTGTGATAAATCTTGTACTTTCGTTTTAAACGTTGATGCAGGTTTTTATTTGGCATAAACAAACTTGGGCATGCTTGTATGAAACAAATAATTTAAAATAAAACATCTCTATCTTATTGATTTTTCAATAAAAGATTTATGACTCCAAGTATATTATGCTTTTGTGAATCTCTTAGACTATGAAAATAAATTGAATTTGAATGAGTTTTATTGAAATCATAATTTCTCGAGACTTATAACATTAAATCTTTTATGAATCAAGATCTCTTATTTGATCTCACGTGTTTCTCTTTGCCATTTACTAAAGAGAAAAATTATCTAATTCATGATATTGATTTCTCGATATTTGATACTTGAGATTTTTCTGTGAATCAAGATCTTGTATTCGATCTCCTATGCTTCTTCTTGTCATTCACTAAAGAAGAAAATTTTGTAGATGAATCATGAATTTTTTGGAATTATAACTAATCTTTTTTTTTAATTGAGACATTATGCATGAATCAAGTTCGCATGTGAATCTATCTACATTGCCTTCATTGTATTTTCCAAAAAGTGATTTGATTATTATTTTGGATCTATTTTCATATGATTAATGAGATGATATATCCAACTAAATCATTTATCGTATTTACGACTAGTGATATATTCAACTTGAAATATCTTTCTTGATGCATGTATGATTCACTCTTTTAAGAGAATATTTATCAATTCATGATAAGATGAGATTCTCTTTATATGAATCAATATTTTTCATTAATTGTCCTCTTGCGATTCCTCTTGGTATTTTCTTAAGAGGAGTTTTTCTATATGAATCTTGAGAATTCTCATTCATGATAGGATGTAATTTGACATTTTGATACCATCATGATTTGAAATATTTATGATTTGGACTGATGCATGCGATACTATGATTTGTTGCTAAAATGATGTATCATGAATGCTTGAGTATCATGTATGATATGCCCATAGTGATGATTGATTTATTTTTGGTATCATGCATAAAGTAAGGATGATATGTAAGGTTTTGAAATTGTGCATGTTTTAATTTGAAACTATAATAATACACAAATATATTGAAATAAGATTGACACTTTACCTTTGTCATAATTTAAAATTTGCTAAAAGGGAAAAGAATTACAACATTGTATTCTTCCCTTCTATTTGACAATGACATAGGGGGAGCAAATCTTGCTAGCTTGCTATCTTGTACTCTTTTTCAAAAACTTGCTAACTTTCATACTTCAAAGAAAAGTAACACTTGCCAAATTGCAAGCTTGCATGTTGTAAAATGATGTAAAATTTTTGCTAGATTGCACTTTGCAAAGGAAGCAAAAAATTATACTTCTCAAAAGATAAAAACATGCTATATTGCACATTTAATGGAAGTTTGCTAGCTCGCTAGCTAGCTTGCATACTTCAAGAAGAAGGAAAAAGTTGTTAGTTTGCACATTATAAAGAGAAGCAAAAAGCTTGCTCATCTCAAAAGATGCAAAAATTTTGCCAACATTCATATGTGTAAAATTTGCTAGCTTGCACGTTCCAAAATTATGTAAAACTTACTAACTTTGCTAGCTTGCAAATTGCATGGAGAAAGAATTGCTAGAAACGCAAAGAAGCTAGCTTGCATGTTTCAAGTAAATGCAAAACACTTGCTCTCTTGCATATATCAAAAGGTGTAAAAATTTTGAAAAGAAAATTACTAGCTTGCATGATGATAAAACTTGAGATTATATTGCAAAGATTTAAAATTATATCTCAAAACATTGGTTAGATGTACTTCTCCTTTTTGTTGATGATAAAGGGGGAGAAGTTATGTTGATGATATGCATATAATGTGTTGAAAATATTCATGATGAAATTTTCTTTGACTTGAATTCAATTTGAATTCAAGGTTCTATCAATATGGTATATTGATAAGGGGAGTTAAGGTTAACTCCGTCATCAATTGGTTGTCATCATCACAAAGGGGAGATTGTTGAATCTCGAATTTTGATGATAAAATCAATTGATGTGTTTGTCATCTAATGTGCATTTAAGTGATGCCGGACTAGCTTCGATTAGAAAAGATAAATTAATTAAAGCAGGAGGAGTTGGACGTTAGGCCGGAGCAAACATTTCAGAAGATTGGACGTTGGGCCAGAGGATCCGTCAACATGTCAGTAGAATGCTATGGTACGTGAATTCGGATATCGGGCTAAGAAGATCGGACATTACGCCAAGGAGATCAGATGTTGCGAGAAGACAATATGCTGATTGGGCAATTGCCGAAGGAGAGGACGATGCACTGAAAGATTAGACGAAGCGTTGGAAGAACCAATGGCATGCCAAACAACATAGGATTCGCTTGTTATCGATTATGTCTAGATCAAGTTAGTTTAGAGTCTAATTAAGTCAGTTTAGAATGTAATTAGGATAACTCAATTAGGGGCCAATTGGGCCCAAGTTTGGGTTATGTTAGGCCAAGTGAAAAGCCCAAATAGTAATCCAATAGGTGGCACCATCGTGGCATAATCTCCGAGACTATGCCAGCGATGGTACCATCCAAACTCAGTCTTCGAGACTGTCAAGTGGTGGTACCACCCAGACACAGTCTCCTAGGCGATGGTACCGCTAGATTGAGTGGTGGTATTGCCTAATGTTAGTGCTACAGGCAATGGTACCATTAGGACTCAGGAAACCCGGGATGAGATCTTTTTTGGCACCAATTTTTAGGCCATCCGGGGTCTATAAATACCCCAACGATTCCTGCATGGAGTAGCAAGAATTGAGCATGAAATTGAGTTAAAAAAGGGAGAAAGAAAAATTGAAAACTCTCTTAGGATTTAGAGTCCCTTCTTCTTAGTATTTAGAAAGTTCTTTTAAAGGGAGAAGTTAGGTCTAAGAAAGAGAGGTTGTAAGGGTTGTCTCCTGAACCCGTGAAAAGGTGAAAGAGTTAAAAGGGTAGTTGATCTTCATCCATTGAAGTAAGAGCATCACTGGATGTCAGTGGCCTCGAGGGAAGAGGAATCAGCGGAGTGGATGTAGGTCACGACGATTGAACCAATATAAAAATCTGGTTTGCATTTCTATTTATGCAATTTACCTTATTGCAAACTTCCTTACTTGCTTTACTTTGTCATTACACTCTTATGAACACTTTCAAGTTTAATATCTTTCTGAAACTGGTTTAATCGAAACAAAGATTTTTGAACTAATGACATTTTTATTTGCTGCACTAATTCACCCCCCCCCGAATGTCGACTCAATCCTAACAGAGCACTCATACAGTACATCCTTAGTGTCTCAAGTCTAAGGACCAGATACACCACTAGGACTAAGGAATCATTGTTTGACAATAAGGCATTATCAACTATTCAACATTCCATAAGCGGATTAATCAGTGAACTCATTCCCCAATAAGCACTTGTATTGTTTTCCTAATGTCCCCACATGAGCAGCTATGAGACCAACTGCATTCTATCATATGGACGGGTATACAACACACCAATCTATCCGTTTATCTCGAAGTCCCTCTAGAGTAACCTATGACCAGGATTATTTAGAATTTGTGTTTAAAGGTGAATCAGTCTCATTATCATAATCTCATAATGTTCCAATTCCCATTGCACAGATCTAAGGACATCACAATATGTGATACTAAATTTACCATTGTCATGAGGCCAAATAAGTATATCTGAAGAGTTTTTCCTGATTGGAATAGTTTTGATAGTCGGCCAAAGTGATAAAATTTCGGGAGAAATAGGATTAGGGAGACACCAGGTACCATTAGCAATGAACTCGGAAACCTTCCAATCTTTGGGAGCCCTAAGGTCTTTTCCTCAAAGAATCTTTAAAGATTCTTTAAACATACCAAAAAAAAAAAGAATGGATTCTTTATTTGCAAGCTATACTCTGAAGAAGATTTGCAATGGGTCCTCGAAGGATTCTGGATTATTCGTGGCCATCCAATGATTCTACGACGCTGGTCTCCAGATGTCCATTTGGAGTTAGATAGCCTGCAATCAATTCCATTATGGGTATCCTTTCAAGGTCTTCCTCTACATCTTTGGAGTCAACGTTTTATTGCAAAGTTATGCAGCACTCAGGGACAGCCACTCTACATTGACAAAGCAACAGCAGCTCAGACGAGATTAGCATTTGCACGAGCACGTGTACTGGTTTCTTCCGATGAAGATCTTCCTAATGAGTATCTCTATCGTGAACTTGATGAGAACACTCGGAAGGTACAATCCTATCGCGCTTCAACAAACCCTACCAACCAAGACCACATGATTCAAGGTATTTTAAAGTTTAAACATCTGTAAGTTGTAGATGAAGTGGATAAATATAGGAATAAAGCCATAAAAGGTAAGGATATTGTGCGGGAGGAAAATGCAAAATCAAAGGATAAGAAAAAGGATGGTACACTCCATCCAAAGTCGTAGGATAAATACCTTACTACCTTTTCCATTTGTTTGTTACTGATGAAGATAACATGTTGGAATGTTCATGGATTAATAAGCCTGAGAAATGCTGGGAGCTCAATAGAATAATCAAGTCTGTCGCATGCGATATTGTTATTCTAGTGGAAACAAAAATTAAACAATTGCACGTCCAAGCTCAAAAGAATTTAATATGGCCGGACGTAGAACTGTTTACCAATGACTCTAATGAAACTTTTGGTAGAATATGGGTCTTATTGCATCCTAACTCTGTTAATGCCTGGTTTATTTCTATTACTGATCAATTCATCCATCTTAAGGTGGAAGATAAAAAGAATGACTCCCAATTCAATTTCACTAGTATATATGCTTCAAACAGTATGCAAGAAAGAAATACTCTTTGGTCTGACCTGACTAATATTGCAAATGGCTGTAACAATGTACCTTGGATTGTCCTTGGAGACTTTAATACTGTTCGGTACCCAAATGAAAAAGTGGGATGCTCCATAAAAAAATAATGGAGACAACTTTCAGAAAGCCAGCTTCAAAGTCTTAATGATTGCATAGATACCGCTACATTGATTGATAAGAAATCTATGGGTAATTGGCTCTCCTGGAGTAATCAAGGTGCTGCTAACAGAAAAATAATGGCTCGACTTGATAGGTATTTGATTAATCCAGAATGGTTAATAGTTTACCCAGATTCCCTTCTTCAGTATGATGCTCCATAAATAATAAAATTTCTTCCTGGAAAAATAGGCTTCTATCAAAAGCAGGATGACTTGAACTCATCCGTTCGGTGTTGTACTCTCTTTATATTGGTCTAATGCATTTCTTCTACTAGTTGGACTTCTCAAAGATATTGAACGGTTATTAATGAATTTTTACTGGAATGGTATAAATGAAAAGGCAAGACATATGATTGTTAGGATCGAGAGCACTAAGAGGGGGGGGGGGTGAATTAGTGCAGCGGAAATCATTCAGTGATTTAAAAACAAAAGCTGCGTTCGTCCGATAAAAATGATTTCGATGTAAAACCTGATTCACAGTTTGTATCTAAGTGCAGTTTACGCAGTTTGCATCTCAATGCAGTTTTGCGTCTAAATGCAGTTTGCGTCTAAATGCAGATTGCGTCTAAGCGCGGTTTGCATTTTAGCGCAGATTGCGTCTAAGCGCAGATTACGTCTAAGCGCAGTTTGCGTCTAAACATAGTTTGTGTCTAAGCACAGTTTGCGTCTAAACACAGTTTGCGTCTAAACACAGTTTGCGTCTGAGCGCTGTTTGCGTCTAAACGCAGTTTTACGTCTAAGTGCAGTTTTACGTCTAAACGTAGTTTTGCGTCTAAACGCAGTTTTACGTCTAAACGCAGTTTTACGTCTAAATGCATTTTTACGTCTAAACTCAGTTTACGTCTAAACGCAGTTTTACGCAGTTTGAGTCTAAACGCAGTTTTACGTCTAAACGTTTAAACGAAGTTTACGTCTAAAACACAGTTTGCGCAGTTTACGTTTAAACGCAGTTTTACGTATAAACGAAGTTTGCATCTAAAGCAGTTTCAAAGGGATCTAAACTTAGAAACTAGTTCATAAAAGCGCAGAAGACAGTTTTGCAGATTCAAAACACAAACGTAAGCTGATCGTACGAAAAACACAGATTTACGTCTGAATGCAGATTCGAAAAGGTCAGCACTTAGAACTTATTCGTAAAAGCGAAGAGAGCAGTAGTAATGTAGGAGGTTTGCAGTAATGATAAGGTACTCGAAATAAAAGCAAACCAGAGATTTAGAGTGGTTCGGTCAGTCTTGACCTACTCCACTTTTGGCTTCCTCCTCCGACGAGGTCACCGACGTCAACTAGCTGCCTTCCTTCAATGGGCGAAGGCCAACTGCCCTTTTACAGTTTCACTCCTTTTGATGGGCTCAGGAGACAACCCTTACAGAAGTTTTCTCTCCTCTATTTACAATTCAAACTTGAAGAATAGAAGGAGGAGAACTAGTAGTTTTGAGCTCTAAGAAACACAGAAAGACAGTAAGATTTCGAGTGTATGTGCTGTTCTTTCAGTGCTGAATGGGTGGGGTATATATAGGCCCCAACCCAGTTCAAATTTGGAGCTCAAAACGATCAAATCGATCAAATCCCGGAATTCCGGGATCAGGCGGTTCCACCTCCTGATTGGAGAGGTTGCACCGCCTAGCAGAGCTCGAAGACTGAGCCTCTGGGCGGTGCCACCTCTGTCAGGAGCGGTTGCACCTCTCTGCCAGAGCTCGAAGACCGAGCTCAGGCGGTTGCACCGCCGACTGGAGAGGTTGCACCGCTTTGGCGAGCTCGAAACTTAAGCTCTGGCGGTGCTACCTCTTTGACAGAGGAGGTTGCACCGCCGGTCTCGCTTCGAGATCGAGCCCCGGGCGGTTGCACCTCTTAGCTGGGCGGTTGCACCGCCGAGCCTCGCTGGGGAGACATGGCCTGGGCGGTGCTACCTCCAACCTGGCGATGCCACCTCTTTTACTATTTCAGCTCACTTGGTTTGGCTCCAAACTTGGCCCAAACCAGTCAGAACTTGAGCCTAATTGGCCCCTACTTGGGTTATAGGATTAACACCTAATCCTAACCCTAATTAACATGCTAACTATGAATTTAAAGACATTTTCTAAGCTATTACAAAGTCCAAGTCAAGACTTCTTTCCGGCAAGCTTCCGCAAACTTCCGGCGGTCTTCCGATGAACTCTCGAAACCATTCTGCGGACTCCCGCAAGCTCCTAGACTTCACGATTTGATCTTAGCGAAGTTCCAATGAGCTTCTTCAGCAAACTCCGATCTTTTCGGCGAAGCTCGGTAGCATTCCCGATTTAACCTTCGGACTTCGTCGAACTCTCGAACTCAAGAACAAATCCTTTCGCTTGACTCCGACACTTTGTTTCGCTTTTATGTCTTCATCGTTATCATAGTTAATCCTGCACAACAAAACTTCGATCGAGACAATTAATCCTAAGCAATTGAACCAAGTTGTCCGGCATGTCATTGGTCCCTCGATGCTTCGTCCGATTCTTCTACAAGATCGTCCTCTCCTCCTGCACCTATTGCCCAATCGGCCGCCAGTTGACTCTGCAACTCCGATATCCTTGGCACAATACCCGCTCTTCTTGGCCCGATGCCCGAGTCCACGACCGAAGTTTTCTTGTCGATACGTCGACCGATCCACCGGCCCGACGTCCAATCTTCTGACATGTTCCTCCGGCACAACATGATGTTCCTGCTTTAATTGTCTCATCCTGATCGAAGCACCCTGCGTCACTCAAAACGCAGATTAAATCATAAACATATATCAAGTAGTTTCATCATCATAATACGAGATTCAACAATGATAAATTGGGACAGCATGTGCGAACCGAAAGATGAAGGGGGACTAAACCTGAGAAATATTAAAGATTGGAATAAAGCTTGTTTGGTATAGCAATTGTAGGATATTTTGCAAAACAAATGTCCCTTATGGTCAGTTTGGGTTTCTGCTAGGTATCTTTCAAAGGAATCAATCTGGAAAATATCAATAAGAAAATAATACTCCGCAACTTGGAAAGGGATTTTAAAGGCAAAGAATTGGCTAGTCAAACATATTTCTTATGCAATCTCTTCTAGAACTAATACTAATATGTGGTATGATCCTTGGGTGAATGGGAAGAGTATATTTCAATACTTATCAAAAAAAAATTTACTTATAAAAAAAAGAGTATATTTCAATAATATGGTTACAGAATACGAAAAGACCTTGGGGCTCCCAAAGATTGGAAGGTTTTCGAGTTCATTGCTAATGGTACCTAGTGTCTCCTTAATCTTACTTCTCCTGAAATGTTATCACTTTGGCTGACTATCACAGCTATTCCAATCAGGAAAAACTTTTCAGATATACTAATTTAGTCTCATGACAATGGTAAATTTAGTGTCATATCCGCATGGAATCAAATCAGGCAAAGAAATAAAAAGTGGATCCCAAGCAGTTGGACATGGGATCGACCGGGATCACAGAGACATTCCCTATGTACATGGCAGGCCCTTCTTAATAAACTAACTACAATAGACAATATGAAGAGAAGATGTATCTACCATGTTAACCGATGCTCCCTTTGTATGCAACAAGAAGAAACTGTGGACCACCTCTATTTTACTTGTGACTATACTAAATGGATATGAAAGGAGATTCTCCAACAAAACTGTGGACCACCTCATTGCAACATGAGCTACAACTTCAGCCCCATAATAATAATATTATCTAGAAAGAGAAAGAAGCCAGAAATAACTTCATGCAAGCCATAAAACAGGAGGAAAGTTTTGCAAAGCAAAAGTCTCGACAGCATTAGCTTACACTAAGAGATTCCAATACTAAATTTTTCTATGCTTTCATTGCTACTCGAAGGGTCGTTAACCGTATCAAGAAATGCAGAGACAAAGATGATAATCATATTAAGAATTTAGATGAGGTTAAAGCATACACTAAGTAATTTTTTAATTCCTTACTCAATCAAGCTGGGCAACCTAATAACATTCATATGGAGCCAATTAGAAAACATGATTCGGATACCATTTCAATCCTCAATGCCCCAATTACAGATGAAAAAATTGTAAGAGTTGTCTTTAAGTCACCGAAGCACAAAAGCATTGGTCCAGATGGATTTCCAACTGAATTTTATCAAACTGCATGGCCTATTATTAGGAATGATGTGATTAAAGCTTGTCAACATTTTTTCTCTTCAGGTCATATTCTTAGAGAGATGAATTATACTTTTATCTCTCTAATTCCGAAGAAGGCAAGGGCCGATTCACTGGAGAATTATCGACCCATATCATTATGCAATTTTATTTACAATATCATCTCCAAAGTGTTAGCAGATAGAATGCAAAAGATAATACATAAGATCATTAGCCCAAATTAGGCTGCTTTAATCAAAGGAAGAAATATACATCATAACATTTTGCTTGCTAATGACTTGGTCAAAGATTGGCACTTAAAAGCAAGAGGAACAAAAATATGTTTTAAAGCTGATTTACGGAAAGCCTTTGATTCAGTTAATAGGAAATTTATCTATAAGATTCTCCTCGATATGAACTTCCCATAGCAATGGGTTAATTGGATTCAAAGTTGCTTCGAAACTCCAAAGTTTTCGATACTCTTTAATGGCTCACCTATTGGTTTTTTTTGGGAGCCCGAATGGCATCCGACAAGGTAATCCACTCTCTTCGTATCTATTTACTATTGAGATGGAAGGACTTAGTAGTATGTTGGAACACGCAGTTTCAAATGGTAGCATCAAGGTACCCAATGTTGGTTATATTCATATATCACACATAACTTTTGTAGATGATTTACTTATCTTTCTCCAAAATGATCCAACTTAAGTAAGGAACTTGGCATCTATTCTGAACGACTTTGGTATGGTTAAATTAGGCGAAAAGTAAAGTATATATAGGTGCTTGCTTTAAGGAAAATGACTTTATTGCACACACTTTAGGGGTTATTGAGGGAAGCCTGCCAGTTCCCTATCTGGGTCTCCCACTCATTTCCACTGTCATTCAAAAAACCTACTGTCAGCCTATCCTGCAAAAAATAAAGAATATAATTTCTTCCTAGGAAAATAGGCTTCAATCAAAAGCAGGACGACTTGAACTCATCTATTCGGTGTTGTACTCTTACTCTTTATATTGGTCTAATGCATTTCTTCTGCCTATTAGACCACTCCATGATATTGAACGGTTATTAATAAATTTCTTCTGGATTAGTACAAATGATAAGATAATACATATGATAAATTGGGACAGCATCTGCAAATCGAAAGATGAAGGGGGACTAAACCTGAGAAATATTAAAAATTAGAATAAAGTATATCTGATATAGAAATTATGGGATCTTTTGCGAAACAAATGTTCCTTATAGTCACTTTAGGTTTCTGCTAGGTATCTTTCAAAGGAATCAATCTAGGAAATATCAAAAAGAACATACCACTCTACAGCTTGGAAAGGGATTTTAAAGGCAAAGAATTGGCTAATCAATCACATTTCTTATGCAATCTCTTCTGGAACTAATACTAATATGTGGTATGATCCTTGGGTGAATGGAAAGAGTATATTTCAATAATATGGTGGCAGAATACGAAAAGACCTTGGGGCTCCCAAAAATTGGAAGGTTTCCGAGTTCATTGCTAATGGTACCTAGTGTCTCCCTAATCCTATTTCTCCTGAAATGTTATCACTTTGGCCGACTATCACAGCAATTCCAATGAGGAAAAACTCTTCAGATATACTAATTTGGTCTCATGACAATGGTAAATTTAGTGCCACATCCGCATGGAATCAAATCAGACAAAGAAATAAAAAGTGGATCCCAAGCAGTTGGATATGGGATAGACCGGGATCACAGGGACATTCCCTATGTACATGCCAGGCCCTTCTCAATAAACTACCTACAATAGATAATATGAAGAGAAGAGGTATCTACCATGTTAACCGATGCTCCCTTTATATGCAAAAAGAAAAACTATTGACCACTTCTATTTTGCTCGTGAATACACTAAATGGATATGGAAGGAGATTCTCCAACGATTTGAAGTCAATAGACTATCGCAACCAAATTTACATCAAGAACTAGGTGACCTCATGCAATGTTTTTCAAGAAAAGGGCCTCTCATACAACTGGCAAAGGTTACTTTTAGATGCACTATTTGGTGGATGTCGAAGGAGAGATGTAGCAGAATATTTGAATGTCAACACACAAACAATGCTCAGCTCTTGAGAGAGATTATTAAAGACTCAAGATCCTATAGTGTCGATTGTTTTCCAAGGGCGGCGGTACTATAGTAGCGATCAGATCTCCGTAGAGCGATCTGACTCCTGAAGCGTCGGCTTTCTCCCAAGGGCGACGGGCGATGGTACTGTAGTGGCGATCAGATCTCCCTAGGGCGATCTAACTCCTACAACATTGGCTTTCTCCCACGGGAGAAGGTACTGTAATGACGACGCAACCAGATCTCCCCAGGGCGACGGTACTATAGCGGTGATCTGATCTCCTGCAACATTGGTTGTTTCCCAAGGGCGACGGTACTATAGCAGCGATCTGATCTCCTTAGGGCTATAGCGATGATCTGATCTCCTACAGCGTCGGCTTCTCCCCAAGGGCGATGGTACTGTAGCAGCAACCAGATCTCCCTAGGGCGACGGTATTGTCACAACGATATGATCTGCTGCAGCATCGACTGTTTCCAAGGGCGACGGTACAATAGCAGTGATTAGAGAAGGGATCAAACATGGCAGCGATGGCCCCGAGGGCTAGCAACGGTGGCAGGATGGTAGATACAATGGCAAGACTCCCTACCCTTACCTCTCAGGTTGCTCCTCCACCTTATCCTCTCCAAAGAGAAACTCCTTCGATGAAGCAGCATCAAAGCAAGTCGCGCTCTAGATCGCGACAGCCTGCTCTCATTTCTAGTGACCCTCGGCCTTGGATTAGCCTCTTTAAGGCTCCGGTTGGAAGTCCAAATCTAAGCTTGGAATTCTTTGCTCCAGAAGTTCAGGCTGGTAAGAAGATTGCTGTATACGAGATTGTTGATTCAGCAGAGCTGATTGAGACATGGTCTATGGCGATTGTTGGCTATGTGTGTTGGGAAATCATGGGGGCGACATCATATGCGCAGCGGAAGAACAAGAAAACAAAAATCCCCGATTCCCAAAAAGATGTTCTTCGTCGTATAAGATTGAAAAAAAATCCAAAAACACAAAAAGTGTATATAGAGATTGTGTTACCTAGGGAGATCAGATATCCCTGTTTCCTTGCAGATCCTTAGGAGAGGGTGAAGGAGGTCAAGCGTCCTTTCTCTAGCGGTGATCCACACAGCAGGGTGGGCGATGACCCTCCTCAAAACTCCAGGCCCTCGAGGTGGAGAGGGAGAGGAGAATAGGAAAGGCAAGCAAAGACTCTAGCCTATGAGGCTGTGAATCCCTCCTATTTATAGAGATCCCGTGTCAAACCCTAATGGGTCCTTCCCTAGTGGGTATTGGATCTGCATCCAATAAGACAAGGGCTCCGTGGCCGGATATCTCATATCCGAACCTCTACTCATCGCAATGCCTACCATATGTGTGTGACCCTCTAGGCCCAATATCGAGCTGGCCGTGAGTCACCCCTGTCGAGAACTCCTTCTAACTCAAAATTATTATCTCTCTGTAATAATTCACTGACTCATCGACTACTGAGGCGTACTAGGCCCACACGCCATAGTCCCCGGACGATATAGGGGAATCCAATCCATTGGACCTGTCTGTCCTCGTTACCATGTACCTATAGTCCCTCATCCATCTAATATCCCAGAGACGTGATATCGAGCATGGTGTTGTCGGACCCATACGGTTTCTACCGAAGTCTCGCTCTAAATCGGATTCTTAGGAGAACTCTTTCTCTCTCAACCCGAATGACCCCGGCTAGGGATTTGTCCGAAAGCAAGAACACATGGGATATTCCTCTCATGACGCCGAGAGTGGATGATCCTCTGTCGACACTCAATAGCCCCTCGTGAACGCCGACTACCACTCCCAATGACCAGCTGTACTAGATCTGGGACAGCCAAACCTATAAGTCTGGTATCAAAGAGTGGAGCACTCATACGGGATATCCTTGGTGTCTCAAGTCTAAGGACCAAATACACCACTAGGACTACGGAATCGCTGTCTGACAATAAGGCATCATCAACCATCCAGCATTCCGTAAGCGGATCAATCAGTGAACTCATTCCCCAATGAGCACCTATATTGTATCCCTAGTGTCCCTACACGAGCAGCTATGAGACCAACTGCATCCATCATATGGACGGGTATACAGTACCCCAGTCTATCCGGTTATCACGATGTCCCTCTCGAGTAACCTATGACAGGGATTATTTAGGATATGTGTTTAAAGGTGAATCGATCTCATTATCGTGATCTCATCACGATCCGATTCCCATTGCACAAATCTAAGGACATCACAATATATATATGCATTTATGCAATAGTTATAAAGTGATATACGCCAAAATATAATAAGCAAAAAGATTCTGTATCAAGTCACACGTGCCATCACTCACGTGATTGGCTTGCTGGGCACCTATAACTAGCAATCTCCCACTTGACCTAAAGCTAATCACCTATGTGTTCGATCCCCATCGGACCCTCGTGACGCTTCAAAGACAAAATGAGACAACGGCTTTGTCGGTGGATCTGCAATGTTATCTTCGGATGGAACTCTTTCCACTGCTACATCTCCTGGTTACGATCTCTCTTATAAGTTTGGAACCTCCTCGGAACACTTCGATGAGACCCGGGTTCCCTTATTTGAGTAATCACCCCATAGTTGTCGCAGCAATAAGGAAGGCGACTTTGTCGCTATCTATATCGACTCCCAAATCTGTGATGAACTTCTTCACCCGGACTCCCTCTTTTGCTGCATCGATGCAGCAATGTATCCGCCTGGTCGAAAGTCGTGATGGTATTTTGCTTGGAACTCTTCCAAAGACATTGCTCCTCCATTCAAGGTGTACACATACCCTGAATTCGACTTGCTATCATCGACATCGGTGAAAACTTTAGTCGGTGTAGCCTTCAACCTTAAGGCTATTACCTCCATATACTAGTAAAAGATCCTTAGTCCTTCTCAAGTACTTAAGGATACACTTTACTGCTTTCAAAGTCTCCAAGCACGGATCCACTGATACGCTTTCGTGACACTCGAAGGAGCATCGCTATATATCGGGCCTAGTACATAGCATGGCATACATGATAGACCCTATTTTGAGGCATAAGGTATCATATCCATGTTCGCCCTTTCTTCCGGAGTCTTTGGGGACATATTAGAGAAAGCGATATCCCATGTCTCATCGGTATGAGACCTCTTGGAATTTTCCATGCCAAACCTTTTGACAATAGTTTCTATGTACTGGACTAGGACAAGCCAAGCATCCTCTTGGATCTATCTCTATAGATTCTAATCCCCAAGATATAAGATGCTTCCCCTAAGTCCTTCATGGAGAAGTGTCTAGATAACCAAGCCTTTCTTTGTGGATAGCATTCCTATGTCATTCCCAATGATGAGGATGTCATCCACATATAACACCAAAAAAGGTGATAGCGCTCCCACTTACCTTTCAGTATACACAAGGCTCATCTTCGTTCTTAACTAAGTCATAAGATCGATTGCCTCATCAAATCTTATGTTCCAACTTCGGGGAAGCTTACTTTTAGTCCATAAATGGATCTAAGCAACCTATACACCTTATCTAGGCTGTTCTTGACCACCTAATCCCTCGGGTTGCATCATATACACCTCCTCCTCGAGGTTCTCATTGAGGAATGCGGTTTTCACATCCATCGCCGGATCTCATAATCATAGTGTGCTGCAATAGCCAATAGAATATTGATGGATTTTAGCATTGCTACTGGGGTGAGAAAGTTTCATCGTAGTCAACACCTTACCTTTGACGATACCCCTTAGCCACTAGCCTTGCTTTTATAGGTCTCTACCTTTCCATCTACTCCGATCTTTTTTCTTAAAGATCCACTTGCAACCGATGGGTACAATACCTTCGAAAGCATCAACTAGGTTCCAAACCTTATTGGAGTACATAGAATCCATCTCAGAATTCATGGCTTTTTTCCACTTCCGGAGTCTATACTCATAATAGCCTCCTCGTAGGTCCGAGGATCAATATCCTCTACATCCCTCTGCTCTAATATGTCCCACATATCTCTCAGGAGGATGGGATACTCTATCGCACTGCGTAAAAGTGGATACTTGTGTATTAGGTACTGAACGGACTTCGGTCAGAGTGGTGCTTGAGCTTGGTTCTCCAACCTTGCTCAATTCTATCATTCTCCGCTATCTCCGTCAAGAATGTGTTCCTTCTCAAGGAACACTGCTCTCTTAGCTACAAAGACCTTTTGGTCCTCGAGATGATAGAAATAATACCCACAAGTTTCCTTGGGGTATCCCACAAATTTGCATCGCTTCGTCCTTGATTCTAACTTATCGGGTTGTGTCTTCTAACATGGGGGGGCAGCCCCTGGATCTTAACAACCTTAAGATCGGGCTTCTTCCCTTTCCTTATCTCATATGGTGTAGACACTACTGGACTTAGTTGG
The DNA here is from genome assembly GCA_900464855.2 of Musa schizocarpa. Classification (NCBI taxonomy): domain Eukaryota; kingdom Viridiplantae; phylum Streptophyta; class Magnoliopsida; order Zingiberales; family Musaceae; genus Musa; species Musa schizocarpa. The sequence continues at coordinate 25,470,132 of LS990920.1, read as the reverse complement.
AACTCTGTTCGTCGAAGGTAATTTTGTGGTTTCTAGGGCATATCCCTGGAATGAGATGGGTAGGTCAACGAAACTCATCATGGACCGTACCATATCTAATAATGTACGATTTCTCCTTTCGAGAGACACCATTGAGCTGAGGTGTATAAGGAGGTGTCCATTGGGATAATATCCCATGGTCCTTGAGGAACCGAAAGTAAACTCTGTATTTAAGTATTCACCTCCTCGATCCGATCGAAGAGTTTTGATACTCTTTTCCACCGGTTCTCCACCTCATTCTTATATTTTGAATTTCTCAAAGGCCTCGGACTTGTACTTCATTAAGTACACATATCCATACCTTGAGAAATCATCAGTAAATGTAATGAAGTAGGAGTAACCTCCAATGGCATGAGTTGACATGGGTCCACATACATCACTATGTATGAGTTCCAACAACTCATTGGCTCTCTCTCCAGTTCTACTAAATGGAGATTTGGTCAGTTTTCCATGAATGCAAGGCTCACAAGTCGCATATGACACATAGTCGAATGGATCTAGATATCCATCATTTAGCAACTTTTGAATCCTTCTTTCATGGATGTGACCTAGCCTACAATGCCACAGGTATGCACTGTTCAACTCATCTCGTTTCCTTTTGGACACATTTACATTCATGATATGTGGAGTGGTGTCTGACATAAATAAACCATTATGCAATGTTCCTTTCGTGATGATCTTATCATCTAATAATATCGAACAACCTTTGTTCTCAAAAACAAATTTATATCCACTAACTGTTTTACATGAAATGGAGATAATGTTTTTGATAATAGAAGGAACAAAATAACATGCATCTAATGCAATAAAAGCTCCACTAGGCAGATGTAGGGCGACCTCGCCAACAGCTAATACAACAACTTTTGCTCCATTACCCATCTTGAGGTCCATCTCGCCTCTCTGTAGTCTCCTAGGCCTTGCTAGAACCTGCAACGAATTGCATATATGATAAGCACTACCGGTATCCAATACCCATGTGTTATCATAAGAGTCTGATAAATGGAGACTGATCATGAATGTACCTGAAGCTTCATCAAGCTTTTGTTTCGCCCTTTCTGCAAGGTACTCTTTGTAGTTTCTCTTCCAATGCCCATCTTTACCACAGTGGAAGCATTGGCCTTTGTCCTTTGCTGGGTCTTTCTTAGCAACCTTTGCTTTACCTTGTTTGCCCTTGCCCTTTCCCTTCTTAAGGGACCTTTCTGCTTTCCTTTTCTTTCTGGTCTCACCAGTGTAGAGAACTGGCTTCTCTTTCTTAATAGTACTCTCTGCCTCCCTCAACATATTGAGGAGCTCTGGGAGAGTCACCTCAAGCTTGTTCATATTAAAATTCATTATGAACTGTGAAAAGGAATCTGGTAGGGACTGAAGCACAATGTCCACACACAAGTTATCCTCTAGGACCATTCCTAGACCTGTGAGTTTCTCTATCCACTCAATCATCTTTAGGACATGGTTCTAAACCGGTGTCCCCTCAGTCATCCTAGCGCGGAAAAGGCTCTTGGATATCTCATATCGTTGAGTCCTTCCCTGTTCCTCAAACAATTTGCGGACATGTAGGAGAATGGATCTGGCATCCATCTTTTCATGTTGTCTCTGTAACTCTGGAGTCATAGAGCCCAACATATAGCACTGAGCAAGAGTGGAGTCATCAATGTACTTCACGTAGCGAGCGATCTTATCCTCGCTTGCCCTTCTTCTAGTAGGGCATCATCAGATCAAGGACGCATTTCCATTTTCTCCACGCGGAGAACAATTCTCAAGTTACGGAGCCAATCCCGTATAATTTGGACTAGTAAGGCGGTTGACATCAAGTATGCCACGTGTAAGGGATTTGAAAGCGACATTTTCTGAAAATAAAGATGTAGCGTAAAATGAATAACAGGCAGATTTTGCAAGAAATAAACTATCAAGATATGGACTTCTATCTTAATATGCTCCCACTATTTTACTAACGAGTCACGCGACACCCTCAGCACGTGAAACGGAAGTCTCCAGCAGACTTCTACTGAGGATCAAGATCCAATCAGCGTCTTAGTGTAACCTCGAGGGACTCGACCAATCAAGCTAAGCCTAAAAGGTAGGCAACTCTTGCCGATCACAACTCCTTGTGATTCCCGTCCTGTTCGGCCTCCGAATCACCATGGCCTCGAGGGACTCGACCAACCATGATGCTCGGTTAAGTCAACACCTTCGTTACAAGATAAGTCTGATTTGATGATATACCCTCGAGGGACTCGACCAAGCATACCATGTCCTAAGGTCACCGGTGACATCTCTATGTCGTAAGCAAGATAGCGAATCGCGATATAGGTGAGTCTCGAGGGACTCGACCAACTCAACCTACACCGGGAATCGGTTCCTACTCATAACGATGGAAGGCCACGTGGGTCATGTTGAATCTCGGATTTTGATGATGAAGTCAAATGTCATTTGTTGTCTAATGTATGTGTTGAGATAAGTGTGCAGGATTAACTATGATGAAAGTAAGACATGCAGCAGGAGTTGTGCCGGAGTCATGACAATGATCACGTTGGGAGTTCGAGAGCTCGACGGAAGATCGGACAATCGTCGGAGGTTCTGCGGGAACAAATCCGAGAAGTCCAGAAGCCTGCCAAAGGAGCTTGTCGGAACTTGCCAAGTGGATCGTCGTAGTCCAGGAGTTTGCCGGGAGTCCGCAGAATGGTTTCCGAGAGTTCATCGGAAGACCGCCGGAAGTTTGCCGGAAGCTCGCCAGAAGAAGTCTTGACTTGCGGACTTTGTAATAGCTTAGAAAATGTCTTTAAATTTATAGTTAGCACGTTAATTAGGGTTAGGATTAGGTGTTAATTCTATAACCCAAGTAGGAGCTAATTAGGCTCAAGTTCGGACTGGTTTGGGCCAAGTTTGGAGCCAAACCAAGTGAGCTGAAATAGTAAAAGAGGTGGCACCGCATGGGGTTGGAGGTGGCACCGCCGGGCTATGTCTCCAAGATGAGGCTAGGCGGTGCAACCGCCCAGACCAAGAGGTGCAACCACCCGAGTGAGCTCTCCAGCGAGACCGGCGGTGCAACCTCCTATGTTAGGAGGTAGCACCGCCAGAGCTCAAGTTTCGAAGCTCTGTCAGCGGTGCAACCTCTCCGGGTCAAGGCGGTGCAACCACCGAGCTTTCGGTCTTCGAGCTCTGGCAGAGAGGTGCAACGCCCCCGACAGAGGTGGCACCGCCGCCAGAGGCTCAGTCTTCGAGCTCTGCCGGCGGTGCAACCTCTCCGGTCGAGGAGGTGCAACCGCCGATCCCGGAATTCGGGATTTGATCGTTTTGAGCTCAAATTTGAACTGGGGTTGGGGCCTATAAATACCCCACCCATTCAGCATTGAAAAGATACAGATCCACACCGAATTCTTGTTCTTTTCTGTGATTCTAAGAGCTCAAATTTGTGTAAAGTCCAAAAGTTCTCCTCTTTCTGTTCTTAAAGTCTTGAGTTGTAAAAGAGGAGAGAAAGGATCTGTAAGGGGTTGTCTCCCGAGCCCGGTCAAAAGGAGAGAAACTGTAAAGGGCAGTTGGCCTTTCGCCTATTGAAGGAAGGCCTCTAGTTGACGTCGGTGACCTCATCGGTGGAGGAAGCCAAAAGTGGAGTAGGTCAAGACTGACCGAACCACTCTAAATCTCTGGTTTGCTTTTATTTTGAGCATTTTATCATTACTGCAAACCTCCTACATAGCTACTGCTCTCTGTGCTTTTACGAACAAGTTTCTAAGTTCTAATCTTTCCGAATCTGCATTCAGACGTAAAACGGTGTTTTCGTACGATCTTTACATCGCAGCTTACATTTACGTTTGAAGTCTTGTTTACAACTGCAAACTATCTTTTGCGCTTTTACGAACGAGTTTCTGTGCAGTTTACGTTTACGTCTTGATTCCATTTATAACTGCAAACTGTGTTTAGACGCAAACTACGCTTAGACGCAAACTGTGTTTAGAGGTAAACTGTGTTTGGACGCAAACTGCGTTTAGACGTAAACTGCGCGTAGACGCAAACTGTGTTTAGGCATAAACGCGCTTTTAGACGCAAACTGTGTTTAGACACAAACTGTGTTTAGACATAAACCGCGCTTTAGACACAAACTGTGTTTAGGCGCGAAACTGTGTTTAGATGCAAACTGGCGCTTAGACTAATCTGGCGCTTTAGACGCAAACTGCACTTAGATGTAAACTGCGCTTAGACGCAATCTGCATTTAGATGCAAACTGCATTTAGATGCAAAACTGCATTTAGACGCAAACTGCGTAAACTGCACTTAGATACAAACTGTGAATCGGCTTTTGCATCATAATAGATTTTATCGAACGAACGCACCTTTCGATTTTAATCGCTGTAAGATTTCCGCTGCACTAATTCACCCCCCCCCCCTCTTAGTGCTCTCGATCCTAACAATTGGTATCAGAGCCCGGTTAACTCTCAAACGGATTAAAACCCAAGAGAGATGGCTTACGCCGGAAACCAAGAGGGCCATTCCATTACACGTCCACCCATGTTTAATGGGACGGACTACACCTATTGGAAGACCCGAATGAGGATCTTTCTTATTTCTATGGACGTTGAACTCTAGAATCTTGTCGTGAATGGTTTTTCAAAGTCTTCTCTTCCAATGATCGATTGGAACGATTCGGAGAAGAAGGCTTTCGCTCTTAATGCAAAGGCTATGAATGCCTTATTTTGCGCACTTGATAAAAATGAGTTTAATCGTATTTCGATTTGTGAAACTGCATTTGATATTTGGCACACACTCGAAGTGACTCATGAAGGCACAAGTAGAGTGAAAGAGTCAAAAATCAATCTTTTGTTACACTCTTTCGAACTTTTTCGGATGAAACCGAGTGAGACTATTGGCGACATGTTTACCCATTTCACGGATGTTGTCAACGGTCTAAAAGGACTCGGAAAAAGTTTTTCGGATTTTGAGCTCGTAAATAAGATTCTAAGATCCCTTCCTAAGAGTTGGGATCCTAAAGTCACTGCTATTCAAGAGGCAAAAGATCTAAACAACTTCCCTCTTGAAGAACTAATTGGGTCATTAATGACCTACGAGATGACTTGCAAAGCTCATGAAGAGCAAGAAGACATCCTTCCAAAGAACAGGAAGGATATGGCACTTAAAACTTCTGAATGCCACTTGAGAGAAAACTCAAGTGATGAGGACTGTGATGATGACTTGGCACTTCTAACAAGAAAGTTTAAAATGTTCTTTAAAAGAAACAAGTTTAAGAATGATGCAAAAATTAAACTTGAACCCAAGAAGGACCAAGTGATCTGCTATGAATGCAAAAAGCCAGGACACTACAAGAGTGATTGTCCCCAAGTCAAAAGGAGAACATCAAAGAAGAAGGCTCTTCAAGCAACATGGGATGACTCGAGCATATCTGAAAAAGAGGGGTCCAACACCGAGCAAGTTGCTCATTACGCCTTAATGGCCATCGGAGAGGAGGTAACGAATTTATTAGATGCTGATTTATCTTTCGATGAATTATTAAATGCCTTCCATGACTTATTTGATGAATGCAAGATTATCAATAGAAAATACAAATTGCTAAAAAAGGAGCATGATAGTCTTACTTGTGATTTTAATAAGTTAAAAATTGAATATCATGATAGTTTAAATTCATGTATCAAATGTCATGATCTAGAAACTCTCCAAAAAGAAAACTCGCTACTTAAGGACACCTTGAAGAAATTCGATGTTGGTAGCAAGTCATTGAACATGATCCTTGCAAACAAGGGTCACGTTCCAAAAAGAAGTGGAATTGGATTTGTGAGAAGTCCTCACCTAAATCCAACCACCTTTATAAAAGGCCCCATCTTACATGTTCAACACCAAGCAAAATGTAAGTTTTGTTGCAAAATTGGACACAAGACACATTATTGTCCATTCAAGAAAATTAGTCCAAACAAATTGATTTGGGTTCCTAAAAGAACCATGATAAACTCTGTGCAACATGATAAACAATGTAAATCTATTTTTGAGGCGCCCAAAAGTAAATGGGTACCTAAGAATCATCCTTTCTTGTAGAAACCCATACCATCGCAAGCTAGGAGCAAGAGATGGTACCTTGATAGTGGATGCTCAAGGCATATGACCGGAGATCCATTTCAATTCTCTAAGCTCACTAGCATAGACGAAGGCTATGTCACCTTCGGAGACAACAACAAGGGTAAAATCATTGGCAAAGGAACCATAGGTAACAAATCCAACTTCTTTATTGAAGATGTTTTGTTAGTTGATGGTTTAAAACATAACCTCTTGAGCATTAGTCAATTATGTGATAAAGGATACGTTGTCAAATTCAAATCTAATGCTTGCATTATTGAAAAACCACATAAGAACTTATCTATGATTGCATTAAAATAAAATAACGTATACACAATTGACATCAATGATTTGTGTGATGAAATGTGTTTTGCGGTTATGAATGAGGATGCTTGGCTATAGCATAGAAGATTAGGTCATGCTAGCATGAAACTAATCACTCAAATATCATCTAGAGAACTTGTAAGAGGAATTCCTCATATCAAGTTCATCAAAGATAATGTATGTGATGCTTGCCAATTAGGTAAACAAATTAAGGGTAGTTTCAAAGCTAAGAATCAAATAAGCACCTCTAGGCCCTTACAATTGATCCATATGGACTTATTCGGACCAATCTCTACATCGAGTCTTGGAGGTAGCAAGTACGCCTTTGTCATTGTTGATGACTATAGCAGATATACATGGACCTACTTCTTAAAACAAAAAAATGAATGCTTTAAATATTTTACCAAGTTTTGTAAACTTGTTCAAAATCAGAAGGGTTCTATGATTTCGTCAATTAGAAGTGATCATGGTGGAGAATTTCAAAACCATGACTTCCAAGAATTCTGTGAACTCTATGGATACAACCATAACTTCTCTACTCCAAGAAATCCTCAACAAAATGGGGTAGTAGAAAGAAAAAATCGAAATCTACAAGAAATGGCAAGAACCATGTTGAATGAACATAGCCTACCCAAATATTTTTGGGCCGAAGCCGTAAACACTGCATGCTATATTTTGAATAGAGTTTTAGTAAGGCCCTTACTCACCAAAACTCCTTATGAGTTATGAAATAACAAAAAACCCAATGTTTCATATTTTAAAGTCTTTGGGTGTAAATGTTTTATCTTAAATGAAAAGGATAACTTAGGAAAATTCGATGCTAAATCTGATGAAGGAATCTTTCTTGGTTATTCTTCGGTTTCTAAAGCTTTTCGTATTTTCAACAAAAGAACTTTAATTATTGAAGAATCCATCCATGTTGTTTTCAATGAGATTTCCGAAATTAGGAAAAATGATCTTGACGATGATGTTAATTTTGATTCTTTGAATTTAAACGAAACCCCGTCTCCAACTAGCAACTTGGATGCATCCACTTCTCAGATTTCCTTACCCAAGGATTGGAAGTATGTAGATGCTCATCCTAAGGAGCTAATCTTAGGAGATGCATCAAAGGGGGTTCAAACACGATCTTCTTTTAAAAATTTTTGTGCCAACGTCGCCTTTCTCTCCCAAATTGAACCCAAATGTGTTGATGAAGCCATGAAAGATGATTCATGGATTATCGCAATGCAAGATGAATTGAATCAATTTGAGAGAAATGAGGTGTGGACGCTTGTTCCTAGGCCAAATGACCATTTAGTTATCGGTACTAAATGGGTCTTTAGAAACAAGCAAGATGAAAATGGTATCGTGGTTAGAAACAAGGCTAGATTAGTGGCCAAAGGTTTCAACCAAGAAGAAGGTATCGACTATGAAGAAACCTTCGCTCCTGTGGCTCGATTAGAAGCCATAAGAATGCTCCTTGCCTATGCTAGCAGTATTAATTTTAAATTATTTCAAATGGACGTTAAAAGCGCTTTTCTTAATGGCTTTATTTTCGAAGAAGTCTATGTTGAACAACCTCCTGGATTTGAAAATAATAGTCTCCCTAATCATGTGTTTAGATTAACTAAAGCTCTCTATGGTTTAAAACAAGCTCCAAGGGCTTGGTATGAGAGACTTAGTTCTTTTCTTATTGAAAATAATTTCATAAAAGGCAAGGTTGATACTACATTATTCATCAAGAACTTTGAAAATAATTTTCTCATTGTTTAAATTTATGTTGATGATATTATCTTTGGTTCTACGAATGAATCTCTTTGTGAATCCTTTGCGAAAACTATGAGTCGTGAATTCGAAATGAGTCTAATGGGAGAGTTAACATTCTTCTTAGTGTTGAATCTCGGATTTTGATGATAAAATCAATTGATAGGTTATTTGATCTAATCCATATTATTGAGTTAAGTGTGCAGGATTAACTACGATAAACAGAAAACACAAAGCAAGTATACCGGAGTCGAGTTCGATGAACGTTTAAAAGTCCGTAGAATGGTTTCCGAGAGTTTATCGGAAGATCGCCGAAAAGTTCACGGAAGCTTTGGGAAGAAGTCTTGACTTATGGACTTTGTAATAGCTTAAATAATGTCTTTAAAATTCGTAGTTAGCATGTTAATTAGGGGTTAGGATTAGGTATTAATCCTATAACCCAAGTAGGGGCCTATAACACTGTAGAGGTCGAAAACACTCAGGCGGTGGGCTGAAAACACTATAGCGGGCTGAAAACACTGTAGGCGGTGGCACCGTGCTGGGCTGACAGTGGCACCGCCCAGCACCCGAAAGTCTTTGGGCGGTGACACCTCTTGGGTTTGGCGGTGGCACCGCCACCAAGGCTGGGCGGTGGCACTGCTTGGCCATGGTGCCACTGCCAAAGATCGGAAACCAAAGAGAATTCAAATTTTGGAGCCCAAATTTGAATCCTCTTGAGGCCTATAAATACCCCTCAAATCTCAGCTGAGATAACAACTTTTTGAGCAGCAAGAGTTTGAGAGAAAGGTCTTAGAAAAGTGTTAGCTTGTCTTCTTTTCAATTTGCTAGTGTTCACCTCATCTCTTCTCGAAAAAATCTGAAGAGAGTGAACCGCTTGTAAAGGGTTGTAAGAGGGTATTTACCCTTCCATTTCAAGAGACTTGCTAGTGGAAGGTGGGAGCCTCATCGAAGAGGGGCCTCGCAAGTAGAGTAGGTCATTTGACCGAACCACTCTAAAATCGGCGTGATCCTTGGTTTGCATTTCATTATTGCTATTTACATTATTGCAAACCTTCTTATATACTTTAGTTCCTTATTACTTTTTTGCATGATATTTAAGAATATGCTTTCAAGATTAATCTTGTCAAGTTCGCTCTTATCATACGAAAGATTTTTTTTAAAACCGAAGTTTTAATCCGCTGCACTAATTCACCCCCCCCTCTTAGTGCTGCTCCGATCCTAACAATTGGTATCAGAGCAAGGTTATCTCTCATATTTGGTTTAATACCCAAGAGAGATGGCTTACTCCCAAGCATGCAAGAGGGCCATTCTATCTTTCGTCCACCTATGTTTAATGGGTGGGATTAACGTATTGGAAGACTGGGATGAGGATCTTCCTTATTTCTATGGATTTCGAGCTTTGGACTATTGTTGAAAACGGATTTCAAAAAAATCTTCTCTTCCGATGAGTTTTAATGGAATGAATCGGAGAAGAAGGTTTTTTGCTTTAAATGCAAAGGCTATGAATGCCTTGTTTTGTGCACTAGACAAAAACGAATTTAATCGTGTTTCAATTTGTGATTGGCTTTTGATATTTGGAGAACTCTTGAGGTCACTCATGAAGGTACTAGCCAAGTGAAAGAGTCCAAAATCAACATTCTTGTGCACTCTTACGAACTTTTCCGAATGAAACCAAGTGAGTCCATCGGAGACATGTACACCGGTTTACGGATGTCATCAATGGACTCAAAGCTCTTGGTAAAAGATTTTACTAACTTTGAACTAGTAACTAAAATCTTAAGATCCCTCCCTAAAAGTTGGGATCCAAAAGTTACGGCCATTCAAGAGGCCAAAGACCTTAAAACATTCCCTCTTGAAGAACTCATTGGGTCACTAATGACCACTTAAATGACATGTCAAGCTCATAATGAGCTCGAGAACCCCCTTCCAAAGAACAGGAAGGATATGGCACTCAAATCACAAGAAGACCACTTGAAAGGAACATCAAGTGATGAGGACAGTGACAATGACATTGCACTTTTGACTCAAAAAAATTCAAAAATATTTAAGGAAGAACAAATTTAAAAATAATACAAAAAATAAATTTGAACAAAAGAAGGACCAAGTGATTTGCTATGAATGCAAAAACCGGGACACTACAAGAACGATTGCCCTCAAGCCAAAAAAAAGAGAACACCAAAGAAGAAGGCTCAAGGCAACATGGGATGACTCAAGCACATCCGAAGAAGAGGAGTCCAACACCGAGCAAGTTGCTCACTACGCCCTAATGGCCTTCGAAGAAGAGGTAACGGATTTATTTAATGCAGATTTACCTTATCATGATTTATTAAATGCCTTCCATGAGTTATTTGATGAATGTAAGACAATTAGTAGAAAATACAAATTGCTAAGAAAGGAGCATGATAGTCTTACGTGTGCTTTTGATAAATTAAAAACTGAATATCATGATTGTCTAGCTCCATGTGTTAAATGCCATGATTTAGAAACTCTCCAAATGAGAACTTAGTACTTAAGGACACCTTGAAGAAATTGAGAGGTCGGTGTAAGTCCTTAAACATGATCCTTACAAATAAGGGTCACGTTCCTAAAAGGAGTGGAATCGGATTTGTGAGAAGTACTCACCAAAATCCAACCACCTTCGTTAAAGGTCCTATCTTACATGTTCAACATCAAAGCAATTGCAACTTTTGTTGCAAATATGGACATGTAACTTACCAATGTCCATTCAAGAAAATTAGTCCGAACAAATTGATTTGGGTTCCTAAAGGAACCATGATCAAGTCTATGCAACATGATAAACAAGTTAGATTAGTTTTTGAGGCACCCAAAAGTAAATGGGTACTTAAAAATAATTCCTTCTTGTAGAAACATACACCATCACATGCTAGGAGCAAGAGATGGTATCTTGATAGTGGATGCTCAAGGCATATGACCGGAGATCCATCCCAATTCACCAAGCTTACTAGCATGGACGAAGGCTATGTCACCTTCGGAGACAACAACAAAGGTAAAATCATTGGCAAGGGAACCATAGGTAACAAATCAAGTTTTTCCATTGATGATGTGTTACTAGTTGATGAATTAAAACATAATCTATTGAGCATTAGTCAATTATGCGATAAAGGTTATATCGTTAGATTTGAATCAAATATGTGCATTATTGAAAAACCAAATCATAACGTGACTATGATTGCTTTAAAACAAAATAATGTCTATACCATCAATCTTGATGAACTAAGTAATGAAATGTGTTTTTTCCGCCATAAATGATGATGCTTGGCTTTGGCATAGAGATTAGGCCATGCAAGCATGAAAATAATATCTAAAATCTCATCTCAAGAATTAGTACGAGGGATTCGAATATAAAGTTTATTAAAGATAAGGTATCGATGCATGTCAACTAGGGAAACAAAAAAAAACAAGCTTCAAAACAAAAAAAATCAAATTAGCACCACTAGACCGTTACAATTGATCCATTTGGACTTATTTGGACCAATTGATACAACAAGTCTAGGTGGAAGCAAATATGCTTTTGTGATTGTGGATGACTACTCTAGATACACTTGGACCTATTTCTTAGCTCACAAAAGTGATTGTTTCAAGTGTTTCTCTAAATTTTGTAAACTCACTCAAAACGAAAAAAAGGGTTCATGATTTCATCAATTGAGTGATCATGGTGGTTAATTTCAAAACCATGACTTCCAAAATTTTTGTGAAGTAAATGGATACAATCATAACTTCTCCACTCCGAGAAATCCCCAACAAAATGGAGTAGTTGAAAGAAAAAATAGAAACCTACAAGAATGGCAAGAACTATGTTAAACGAACATAGTTTACCTAAGTATTTTTTTTGGGTCAGAATACGACTTGCTACATCATGAATAGAGTCCTAATAAGACCTTCCTTATCAAAAACCTCCCTATAAATTATGGAATAACAAAAAACCAAATATTTCCTATTTTAAAGTTTTTGGTTGTAAATGCTTTATTTTAAATGAAAGGGATGCCTTAGGAAAATTTGATGCAAAATCCGATGAAGGCATCTTTCTTGGTTACTCTTCCGTTTCGAAAGCTTTTCGGGTTTTTAATAAAAGAACCTTAGTAATTGAAGAGTCTATTCATGTAGTTTTTAATGAAGTCTCAAATTTTAAGAAAAAAAATGATTTTGATGATGATCTTGGTTTTGATAATTTGAATTTAAATGAACCCCCTCCTCAAAATAGCAACTTGGATGCACCTTCTTCCAAATTTCCTTACCTAAGGAATGGAAGTATATAGATGCTCATCCAAAGGAGCTAATTATAGGGATACATCTAAAGGGGTTCAAACTCGTTCCTCTTTCAAGAATTTTTATGCTAATGTGCCTTCTCTCTCAAATTGAACCTAAGTGCATTGACGAGGCCATAAAAGATGATTTTTGGATTATTGCAATGCAAGAGGAACTGAATCAATTTGAGAGAAACAAGGTGGGAGCTTGTTCCTAGACCTAGTGACCATTTAGTCATTGGTACTAAGTGGGTCTTTAGAAACAAGCAAGATTTAAAATGGTATCGTGGTTAGAAACAAGGCTAGATTAGTGGCCAAAGGTTTCAACCAAGAAGAAGGTATCGACATTTAAGAAACCTTCGCCTCTGGGGCTCGATTAGAAGCCATAAGGATGCTCCTTGCCTATGCTAGTAGTTATAATTTTAAACTATTTCAAATGGATGTCAAAAGTGCCTTCTTGAATGGTTTTATTTCGAAGAAGTATATGTCGAACAACCTCCCTGGATTTGAAAATTCTCTTCTTCCTAATCATGTATTCAAATTGACTAAGGCTCTCTATATTTGAAACAAGCTCCTAGAGCTTGGTATGAAAGGCTTAGTTCCTTTCTTTATTTTAAATAATTTTTTTACCAAAGGCAAGGTTGATACTACATTGTTTATTAAACATTTTGAAAATAATTTTCTTATTGTACAAATTTATGTTGACGATATTAGTTTTGGCTCTTGGATGAATCACTATGTGAATCATTTGCCAAATCTATGAGTCATGAATTCAAAATGAGTTTAATGGGGAATTAACTTTTTTTTTAGGATTACAAATCAAACAACTTAAGGATGGTATATTTCTCAACCAATCTAAATATACATTAGAATTGTTAAAACGATTTAACATGGATAATTCAAAAGCAATAAAACCCCCTATGAGTACTTGACTAAGTTAGATATGGATGAAACTAGTGAAAACTTTGATCAAAAAAAAACATACAGGGGAATGATAGGTAGTCTACTCTACCTTACAGCCACTAGACCAGATATCATGTTTAGTGTAGGACTTTGTGCTAGGTTTCAATCAAATCCTAAACTATCTCATCTTAAAAGTGTTAAAAAGAATATTTAGGTATCTTAAAGGAACTCCAAATTTAGGTTTATGGTATCCAAAATCTGAAAAATTTGATTTAACGACTTCTGCCGGATGCCGATTTTGGCGGATGTAGGATAGATAGAAAGAGTACATCCGAACATGCCAATTTTTAGGACATGCACTTGTTTCTTGGACTTCCAAGAAACAAAATTCAATAGCACTATCTACGATTGGAAGCCGAATACATTGCTCTTGAAAGTGCATGCTGTGCACAAGTTGTTTGGATGAAAAATACATTGGAAGACTATGGAATTCACTTTAAAAATATTCCCATAAAATGTGATAATACTAGTGCCATATGTCTTACTAAAATCCAATTCAAGATTCTAGAACTAAGCACATCGACGTTAGGCATCATTTCATACTGTGATCATGTTCTTAACAATAATGTTGTTCTAGAATTCATCGACACCTAAGCATCAATTAGCAGACATATTCACAAAAGCCTTGAATGAAGACCAATTTGAATTCATTAGAAGGGAATTAGGCATGTTAAATTGTCCCTAAAATGAGCTTCAAAAAAATGACTCGTCCTTTTCCTTTCTTTTTGTAGATTTGATTTCTTCTTTTCTTCTTCACTTCAAAATGATCCATTAAAGTATAACTTATTATCTTGAGGGAAGCAAACAAAAGGGGAGAGGAAGAAAAATTTTTTTTTTTCCTCCATCGGGATGATGCGGTGGCACCGCCAGATTCTGTTGCATAGACCGCATACTGGCCTTCGGCCAAAGCGGTGACACTGCTCGATTTGGCGGTGGCAAATCAACCGAAAGCGACCCTTATTAACCCGAGGGGTTAGGGGCCGGTGACACCGCCCCCAACCCGAAGAAAGCTCTCCAAACCCTCTCCCATTTCCTCTAACCCTCATTCGCCTCTTAGAAACACTGGGAAGGTTTCTTGGTGGTCCAAGCCTTCCATCTCAAAGATAATCTCCATAAGGTAACACTTGAAATCCTTCTTTTGATATCTCATTCCCTCTTTTCCTTTCTCTTTCCTTTGCTTATTTTTCACAATTTCATCATCATCTTGTCTAGATAATGGCTCCTAAGAGATCAAAAGGAAAAAGGATTGAAGGAGATTCATTTGACCATGATCTTTTAGATCAAAAGAGGTAGCCCTTAGTTTTCCAAAATTTGAAAGACGAGGTATCCATAAGGGAAAATATGTTGACTTGGATGAACTAGAAGACTTAGATCCCATTAGGTATTTTGCACACCTAAAAGCTCTACCACTATGCAACTAGATGAACCAATCTATCCATGATTAGTTAGATTGTTCTATGCCAACCTATATGAGGACAATAATAGCCTAAGCACTTACCTTCTAGGAACACCCATTAGAATATTTGACAACACCATTTGTGAGCTAATTGGCATAACTGAAAAAGATAGAGGATGTTATTTTAAAGGTAAATGGGACGTCAACTCAATAGGAGCAACCTATACCGAAGCCGTAGAAACAATCTTTGCAAACCCAAACCTTGACTTCCTACCCAAGAGCTTTGAACACTTACTGCCTTTCAACGCTAAAATTCTTCATCACATTATCACAAGCATCATATTCCCCAAACAATTTCATCTTGACGAAATAAGTCAAATTGAGATGAGTACCATGTATTGGATTATGACCGGTCAGGATAATTGTTTTGGGTACTCAATTCGGCAACACATGCAGGATATTATGGCTAAAGATACTATGCTGCCATATGGGAGGTTAATCACTAGATTTCTTCATGCCTATGACATTTGCATCCCACCCGATGAAGAATCTATTCAAAATGATAAATATAACATAATAAATAAAAACCTGCTGAAAAGACTTAGGTGCACCTTTAGCAATGGCATATGGGTTAGGCAACCTAGAAGGACGGATCCAATTCCTCCACAAATAGAACACCCCGAAACACCGATTCTTATGGGAAATGAATCTCCTCCTCCTAGTCCTTTTTAGCAAAGCAGCACCTTCAGCTCCTATTTCCTCCTCTGAGAAGATCGATTATGGCAGAACTGTCTCGGATCAAATCACAAGAAGAACATATTCAAAATCAACAAGTTGAAATTTTGAAGACACTACGACAACTGAATGAAAAAATGGATATCATGTATCAGCATTGTGGATTACCTCCTAAGGACTAAACTGATGTATCTTTTAATTCTGTTCTGTTTGCTTTTAACAACAAGTTCAAAGTTTGTCATCGATTAAACGATAACTGATCCTTCCTTTTAGATAACTACTGGTATCTTTTAAGTATGTTTTGATCTGCATGATTTATTTTGGATAAACTATTTCTGGCAAATTTCAATGATAAACCTTGTTAAATGCTATTTTTTCGATGGCTTGTCTTTTTTTGTTGATGACAAAGGGGGAGAAAAGTGATGACTTATATCATTCTTAATAGCATGACAAAATATGAATTGCAAAATCTTTAAGAAAAGTGATTGATATGAATGACTTATATGCCTTGCAAAATCCTTGAAAATATCACAAGATTGATTGATCATATTGAAAGCATGCCTTACATCTAAATCATAAAATTTATATTGAAAATCTTTATCTTCTGTCGTAGTAAAATTCGTCCCCTCTCATTTAACTTATGATTTTCATAGAAGTTTTGTACTCACTATTGTTTAATGAGGATCACGATAAGCTCTACGATTAGAACTTATCGGGTTATGCTTGAATCCAATGGGATGGAATTCAAGTGTTTTTTTTTTTTTTTTTTTTTTTTTCTTCTCATAATATGGCATATAGATAGGGGGAGTTATGTTTAACTCCGTCATCAATTGATTGTCATCATCAAAAAGGGGGAGATTGTTGAATCTCGGATTTTGATGACAAAATCAATTGATAGGTTATTTGATCTAATCCATATTATTGAGTTAAATGTGCAGGATTAACTACGATAAACAGAAAACACAAAGCAAGTATACCGGAGTCGAGTTCGATGAACGTTTAAAAGTCCGTAGAATGGTTTCCGAGAGTTTATCGGAAGATCGCCGAAAGTTCGCCGGAAGCTCGCCGGAAGAAGTCTTGACTTATGGACTTTGTAATAGCTTAAATAATGTCTTTAAAATTCGTAGTTAGCATGTTAATTAGGGTTAGGATTAGGTATTAATCCTATAACCCAAGTAGGGGCCTATAACACCAGAGGGTGAAAACATCAGAAGCTGATTGGGCTGAAAAAAACACTATAGCGGGCTGAAAACATCAGAGGCGGTGGCACCGCCGGGCTGAGCGGTGACACCTCTTGGGCTGGCGGTGGCACCGCCCAGCACCACCGAAAGGCCATGGTGGCACTGCTTATTGGCGGTGGCACCGCCAAAGATCGGAACTCAAAGAGAATTCAAATTTTGGAGCCCAAATTTGAATCCTCTTGAGGCCTATAAATACCCCTCAAATCTCAGCTGAGATAACAACTTTTTGAGCAGCAAGAGTTTGAGAGAAAGGTCTTAGAAAAGTGGTAGCTTGTCTTCTTTTCAATTTGCTAGTGTTCACCTCATCTCTTCTCGAAAATCTGTAAGAGAGTGAACCGCTTGTAAAGGGTTGTAAGAGGGGTATTTACCCTTCCATTTCAAGAGACTTGCTAGTGGAAGGTGGGAGCCTCATCGAAGAGGGGCCTCGCAAGTGGAGTAGGTCATTTGACCGAACCACTCTAAAATCGGCGTGATCCTTGGTTTGCATTTCATTATTGCTATTTACATTATTGCAAACCTTCTTATATACTTTAGTTCCTTATTACTTTTTTGCAAGATATTTAAGAATATGCTTTCAAGATTAAGCTTGTCAAGTTCGCTCTTATCATACGAAAGATTTTTTTTTAAAACCGAAGTTTTAATCGGCTGCACTAATTCCCCCCCCCTCTTAGTGCTGCTCCGATCCTAACACTTAGGTCTACAAATCAAACAACTAAGCAATGACATATTTATTAGTCAAACCAAATATGCTATGAGTTTGCTAAAGAAGTTCAATATGAATAACTCAAAAGCTATTAACACTCCTATGAGCACCTCCACTAAGTTAGAAATTGATGAAAATGGAGAAAGCTTCGATCAAAAAACCTATAGGGGTATGATAGGAAGTTTACTTTACCTCACTACAACTAGACCAGACATAATGTTTAGTGTAGGACTTTGTGCTAGATTTCAATCAAACCCTAAGATATCTCATCTCAAAGCAGTTAAAAGAATACTCAGATATCTTAATGGTACCATAAATCTAGGATTATGGTACCCAAAATCATAGGAGCTTGAGTTAACTGCTTATGCTGCTGCGGACTTCGCTGGCTGTAGATTAGATAGAAAAAGCACATCAGGAACATGTCAATTCTTAGGACATGCACTTGTTTCCTGGTCATCCAAGAAACAAAACTCGGTTGCACTATCAACAACCGAAGCTGAATATATTGCAGCAAGTGCATGCTGTGCACAAGTTATTTGGATGAAAAATACCTTAGAAGATTATAAAGTTCATCTTAAAAATATTCCCATTAAATGTGATAACACAAGTGCAATATGCCTAACAAAAAACCCTATACAACACTCAAGAACAAAACATATTGACATCAGACATCACTTTATATGAGATCATGTTACGAATCATGATGTAATCATAGAATTCATTGATACGAAACATCAACTAGCTGATATCTTTACAAAACCCCTAAGTGAAGAACAATTTGATTTCATAAGAAGAGAATTAGGAATGTTGATGTGTCCGAATACTTAAACTAGTTAAAATTATTTTTCGGACGTTACTGATTACTATTACATGTCTTGGTATCACTTGATCAAATAACATGTTGGAAATTATGTGACAAATGTTTTTAAAAATCTGTAGCTTACTCATATCTGAATTCATGTAAGAAGTTCATTTTTCAGTTTGAATGCTAAAAATAGGATTTTCCTGTTCACTCTTATGAAAACTTTTTGAAAAATGAGTTTCAAGCAACGAACTATAACAAGGAGAAGAGATATTCAAAGTATTATATGTGTCTTGCCTTCCTTTATGTGCGTGATAACCTGCTGGAATCATATCTACCATGCTTTTAGATAATGCTACCATGCTTTTTGTTGATGACAAAGGGGGAGAAAAATATGAATTGATATGGTTGCTATCACTGATGCTATGATAAGGCCACACTTGCTTCACCAAGAAATATATGATTGCCATATGCCCTGTATCAAGATATCAAACAAAAATTTGTATCATACAAACTGATATCTTACCATGTGATGCAATGCTACACTTGCTAAAATATTCGAAATATGTACATCATGTAATGATATCAAAATATTGCTTCACAGCTTTACATGTCGATATCTTACAATATGATGAATTGCGACAATAACAATCATTCAAATTTGTTAAATTTGAAAATGTATGTCAAGCCTTGACATCATCTTCAAAGAGATACATTATGATAGGAATCATGATGGGAATATGTCTCTTGAATTTATAAAGTTTTTAAATTCGAGAAGTATGGCATATAGATAGGGGGAGTTAAGGTTAACTCCATTATCAATTGATTGTCATCATCAAAAAGGGGGAGATTGTTGAATCTCGGATTTTGATGATGAAGTCAATTGTCATTTGTTGTCTAATGTATGTGTTGAGATAAGTGTGCAGGATTAACTACGATGAAAGTAAGACATGCAGCAGGAGTTGCGCCGGAGTCATGACAATGATCACGTTGGGAGTTTGAGAGCTCGACGGAAGTTCAGACAGTCGTCGGAGGTTCTGCGGGAACAAATCCGAGAAGTCCAGAAGCCTGCCAAAGGAGCTCGTCGGAACTTGCCAAGTGGATCGTCCCAGTCCAGGAGTTTGCCGGGAGTCCGCAGAATGGTTTCCGAGAGTTCATCGGAAGACCGTCGGAAGTTTGCCGGAAGCTCGCCAGAAGAAGTCTTGACTTGCGGACTTTGTAATAGCTTAGAAAATGTCTTTAAATTCATAGTTAGCACATTAATTAGGGTTAGGATTAGGTGTTAATCCTATAACCCAAGTAGGGGTCAATTAGGCTCAAGTTCGGACTGGTTTGGGCCAAGTTTGGAGCCAAACCAAGTGAGCTGAAATAGTAAAAGAGGTGGCACCGCCAGGGTTGGAGGTGGCACCGCCCAGGCTATGTCTCCCAGCGAGACTGGGCGGTGCAACCGCCCCAGCCAAGAGGTGCAACCGCCCAGGGCTTAGTCTCCGAGCGAGACTGGGCGATGCAACCTCCTATGTCAGGAGGTCGCACCGCCAGAGCTCAAGTTTCGAGCTCTGCCAGGCGGTGCAACCTCTCCTGTCAAGCGGTGCAACCGCCTGAGCTCGGTCTTTGAGCTCTGGCAGAGAGGTGCAACTGCCCCTGACAGAGGTGGCACCGCCCAGAGGCTCAGTCTTCGAGTTCTGCCAGGCGGTGCAACCTCTCCAGTCAGGAGGTGCAACCGCCTGATCCCGGAATTCCGGGATTTGATCGTTTTGAGCTCCAAATTTGAACTGGGTTGGGGCCTATAAATGCCCCACCCATTCAGCATTGAAAAGATACAGATCCACACCGAATTCTTGATCTTTTCTGTGATTCTAAGAGCTCAAATTTGTGTAAAGTCCAAAAGTTCTCCTCTTTCTGTTCTTCAAGTCTTGAGTTGTAAAGAGAGGAGAGAAAGGATCTGTAAGGGTTGTCTCCTGAGCCCGTCAAAAGGAGAGAAACTGTAAAAGGGCAGTTGGCCTTCGCCTATTGAAAGAAGGCCTCTAGTTGACGTCGGTGACCTCATCGGTGGAGGAAGCCAAAAGTGGAGTAGGTCAAGACTGACCGAACCACTCTAAATCTCTGGTTTGCTTTTATTTTGAGCATTTTATCATTACTGCAAACCTCCTACATAGCTACTGCTCTCTGCGCTTTTACGAACAAGTTTCTAAGTTCTAATCTTTCCGAATCTGCATTCAGATGTAAAACGGTGTTTTCGTACGATCTTTACATCGCAGCTTACATTTACGTCTTAAGTCTTGTTTATAACTGCAAACTATCTTTTGCGCTTTTATGAACGAGTTTCTGTGCAGTTTACGTTTACGTCTTGATTCCATTTATAACCGCAAACTGTGTTTAGACGCAAACTGCGCTTAGACGTAAATTGTGTTTAGACGTAAACTGTGTTTGGACGCAAACTACATTTAGACGTAAACTGCGCTTAGACACAAACTGTGTTTAGACGCAAACTGCGCTTACACGCAAACTGTGTTTAGACGCAAACTGTGTTTAGACGCAAACTGCGCTTAGACGCAAACTATGTTTAGATGCAAAATGTGTTTTGACGCAAACTGCGCTTAGACGCAATCTGCGCTTAGACACAAACTGCGCTTAGATGCAAACTGCGCTTAGACGCAATCTGCATTTAGACGCAAACTGCATTTAGACGCAAAACTGCATTTAGACGCAAATATGCATTTAGATGCAAACTGCGTAAACTACACTTAGATACAAACTGTGAATCGGCTTTTGCATCATAATAGATTTTATCGAACGAACGCACCTTTCGATTTTAATCGCTGTAAGATTTCCGCTGCACTAATTCACCCCCCCCCCCTCTTAGTGCTCTCGATCCTAACAGGTCAATCTAATTGCCTCATGTTTACCGACTTAATATTATCGAGAGATGTTTCTATAATTTGGTCTCCTAATATGACATGTCACACATATACATATTTAATATATATCTACATCGCATGCAAATATATATACATATCTAGTATGTGTATAAGCAATCACATCAGATGATCATGGATCACAACCTAATATGATTAGGCCCGAGCCAAGTAGGCCTAATCACTCACATCAAGATCTATGTGTGCAACGGTGCATCTCCATGCCCTGTGATCATCCATCTCGTCCTCGTCGGTTCCGTCGATATCTTGATGCATCTCCATGGATCACGATCGTCCGTCTCATGGGTCCCCTTATCGCATCCACTCCCGCCTCGCCTCCTCATGTGATTACAACTTAATCATAGGCACGCAGGCCCGATAATAAACGAGAAATATAAGGGAGGTTCGCAGACCTCAATAATAATAATCACAAGTACACACATCACACGGTCCATGATCATCCGTCCACACATCATACATGACATGTATAAATAATCATCATCATGTAGGACTACTAGATAATAATAAAAAATAATAATCAACTAAACCTTTTAATTAATTAATATTTTTCTGAAATCAGGGACATGTAGGGAATTTCTCAATTCCTAAGGGTATTTTCGTAATTTGGACAAAAGATAGAAACTGGAATTTCTCAAATTCACAGGGGCAAAACTGTCCTTTTATCCAAAACCCTAATTCCCTCTGCTGTTGCCGCCGCCGCCACGCCTCTGTGGCGGCGTCAGGCGGGCGAGGGCGCAGGGCAATGCCCTCGTCAAGCGGCACGACGCCCGTGGGCGCCGCTTGCTTCTGGGTGGTGCCCCCCGGGCCGCCGCCTCAGCTGGCGGTTCTGCCCACGAGGCAGTGCCCGTGAGGCAGTGCTGCCTCGCTGGAGGCCGCCTCTGCTGGGTTTATGCGATTGGGAGCGGCCCGCAGACCAGGCGCCGCCTCCTGTGCCCTCGACCGCCTTGCTACCTCAAGGGCGCCTCTACCCGCTGGCTGCTAGCCCCACCGGCCGCAAGCCTGCTGCAAGCAGACCGTCGGACAAAGCTTGCACATCGCGCCATTGCCGTGGTGCCCGTCGGTCTGGTGCCGGGCTGTCGCCGCGGTGGTCGCAGACATCGATCGAGGGCGCAACCTGATTGCGCCCTTCCTCGCTTTTGCGTCAACGATTTTGACGTCAATATTCTTCCTAAACACAACACATGCAGTTCAAAAACAATCATTCGCACGAACAACCTGGCGTTGATACCACTGTTGGGAAATCATCGGGGCGGCATCATATGCGCAGCGGAAGAACAAGAAAACAAAAATCCCCGATTCCCAAAAAGATGTTCGTCGTCGTGCGAAGATTGGTGCACAAAAATCCGCAAAACACAAAACTGCGTATAGAGATTGTGTTACCTAGGGAGATCGTATATCCCTGTTTCCTTGCAGATCCTTAGGAGAGGGGTGAAGGAGGTCAAGCGTCCTCCTCTCTAGCGGTGATCCACACACAGCCGGGGTTGCGGCGACCCTCCTCAAAACTCCAGGCCTCGAGGTGGAGAGGGGAGAGGAGAATAGGAAAGGCAAGCAAAGACTCTAGCCTATGAGGGCTGTGAATCCCTCCTATTTATAGAGATCCCGTGTCAAACCCTAATGGGTCCTTCCCTAGTGGGTATTGGATGCATCCAATAAGACAAAGGGCTCGCCGGATATCTCATATCGAACATCTACTCATCGCGAATGCCTACCATATGTGTGTGACCCTCTAGGCCCAATATCGAGCTGGCCGTGAGTCATACACCTGTCGAGAACTCCTCGCTAACTCATTGAATTATTATCTCGTAATAATTCACTCGACTCATCGACTACTGGACGTACTAGGCCACTACCGTAGTACCCAAATGATCTGGGGAATCCAATCCATTGGACTGTCGTCCTCGATTTCCATGTACCTATAGTCCTCATCCATCTAATATCCCGGAGACCGGTATATCGAGCATGGTGTTGTCGGACCCATACGGTTTCTACTCGAAGTCTCGCTCTAATGGATTCTCCCAAAGAACTCTTTTCTCTCAACCCGAATGACCTCGGCTAGGGATTTGTTCGAGCAAGAACACATGGGATATTCCTCTCATGACACCTTAGAGTGGATGATCCTCTATCGACACTCAATAGCCCTCGTAAGGTCGACTACCACTCCCAATGACCAGTTGTACTAGATCCGGGACAGCCAAACCTATAAGTCGGTATCAAAGAGTGGGACTCATCATACAGGGACAGCCTTGGTGTCTCAAGTCTAAGGACCGGATACACCACTAGGACTACGGAATCATTTGTGTGACAATAAGGCATCATCAACCATCCAAGCATTCGTAAAGCGGATCAATCAGTGAACTCATTCTCCAATGAGCACCTGTACTATATCCCTAGTGTCCCTACATGAGCAGCTATGAGACCAGCTGCATCCATCATATGGACGGGTATACAGCACACTAGTCTATCCGGTTATCACAATGTCCCTCTCGAGTAACCTATGACCGGGATTATTTAGGATATGTGTTTAAAGGTGAATCGATCTCATTATCGTGATCTCATCACGATCCGATTCCCATTGCACAAATCCAAGGACATCACAATAAACGCCAAAATATAAAGTGATAAAGTCGCATGTGCCATCACTCACGTGATTGGCTTGCTGGGCACCTATAACTAGCAATGTGGTAGGTCTCAAAACATCTTATTTCCTACTACCCTCATTTATCAAAACTAGATGGGGAATATCGTCATTTGATCTTCATATGCTGGAGAATGGATTTTTTTGTTTGCAAGCTATACTCTGAAGAAGATTTGCAATGGGTCCTCGAAGGATTCTGGACTATTTGTGGTCATCCAATGATTCTATGACGTTGGTCTCCTGATGTTCGTTTGGAGTTAGATAGCCTGCATTCTATTCCACTATGGGTATCCTTCTAAGGTCTTCCTCTTCATCTTTGGAGTCGATGATTTATTGCAATGTTATGCAGCACTCTGGAACAGCCAATCTACATCGACAAAGCAAAAACAGCTCAGACGAGATTAGCATTTGCACGATCATGTGTACTGGTTTCTTTTGACGAAGATCTTCCTAATGAGGTTTTCTATTGTGATCTTGATAGGAACACTAGGAAGGTACATGTCTCATATTCCTGGAAGCCACAATGATTTCAGCGTTGCTTATCTTTTGGTCATGTAAATGGAGCTTGTCAGCAAACACCAAAACCGATCGCTAAGGTCTATCGACCACGTCAAGTGCTAGTCATAGGTGCCCAGCAAGCCAATCATGTGAGTGATGGCACGTGTGACTTGATACAGAATCTTTTTGCTTATTATATTTTGGCGTATATCACTTTATAACTATTGCATAAATGCATATATATATTGTGATGTCCTTGGATTTGTGCAATGGGAATCGGATCGTGATGAGATCACGATAATGAGATCGATTCACCTTTAAACACATATCCTAAATAATACCGGTCATAGGTTATTTTCGAGAGGGACATCGTGATAACCGGATAGACCGGTGTCTTGTATACCCGTCCATATGATGGATGCATTTGGTCTCATAGCTGCTCGTGTAGGGACACTAGGGATACAAGAGATGTGCTCATTGGAGAATGAGTTCATTGATTGATCCGCTTACGGAATGTTGGATGGTTGATGATGCCTTATTATCGACAAATATTCCGTAGTCTTAGTGGTGTATCTGGTCCTTAGACTTGAGACACCAAGGATGTCCTATATGAGTGCTCCACTCTTTGATACCGCACTTATAGGTTTGGTCGTCCCGCATCTAGTACAACCGGGTCATTGGGAGTGGTAGTCGACCTTACGAGAGCTATTGAGTGTCGATGAGGTTCATCCACTCTCGGCGTCATGAGAGGAATATCCCATGTGTTCTTGCTCAGACAAATCCCTGGCCAGGTCATTCGGGTTGAGAGAGAAAGAGTTCTCCGGGAGAATCGATTAGAGCGAGACTTCAGTAGAAACCGTATGGGGTCCGACAACAACACAATGCTCGATATACGGTCTCCGGGATATTAGATGGATGAGGGACTATAGGTACATGGTAACAGAGGACAGACAAGTCCAATGGATTGGATTCCCTCAGATCGTTCGGGGACTACTGTGAGTGGCCTAATACGTCCGTAGTCGATGAGTCGAAAGTGAATTATTACAGAGATAATAATTCACTGAGTTAGAAAGGAGTTCTAACAAGTATGACTCACGGCCAGCTTCGATATTGGGCCTAGAGGGTCACACACATATGGTAGGCATTGCGATGAGTAGAGGTTCGGATATGAGATATCCGACGGAGCCCTTTGTCTTATTGGATGCAGATCCAATACCCACTAGGGAAGGACCCATTAGGGTTTGACACAGGATCTCTATAAATAGGAGGGATTCACAGCCTCATAGGCTAGAGTCTTTGCTTGCCTTTCCTATTCTCTCCCTCCCTCTCCACCTTAGAGGCCTGGAGTTTTGAGGAGGGTCGTCGCAACCCTGCTGTGTGGATCACCGCTAGAGAGGAGGACGCTTGACCTCCTTCACCCTCTCCTAAGGATCTGCAAGGAAACAGGGATATACGATCTCCCTAAGTAAAACAATCTCTATACGCAGTTTTGTGTTTTGCGGATTTTGCATACCAATCTTCGCACGACGACGAACATCTTTTTGGGAATCGGGGATTTTTGTTTTCTTATTCTTCCGCTGCGCATATGATGTCGCCCCCTTGATTTCCCAACATCAAGTGCCTCAGCAACAAGGTGAGTCTCCTCTAATGGCAGTAGTACTGATGGTTGCGAAAACTATCAAGCATTCCAACTTGAAAGGACAGCACCACAGATAGAAGGACAAATCTAAAATTTTATCTCTTCCTATTATGTCGGAGCCTTCCATAAGAAAAGTTTCCCATGGTACTAGTGGACAGGAGAAGCATAAGTCAGGAACTTCATCTCTTTCAATATCAGTGGATTTGTCCATAATATGAATTCTAATATCCACTCATTATACCAACCAGGACTTTGCGTCTCAACGAACTCAGACCCAAATAAATCTCGCCAGCAAGGATATTCTTCCTCAACAAACTCATGCCCCAACAAACCTCTTTAGCCAGGTTGTGTTGAATATCAGATTTTGATGAATAAACTAATTGATTGTGTTTAGATGTTTAATTGCATTTTGAGTGATGCAAGTCTACTCGATCAAGATTAGACAGTTGACGCAAGAGGAATTGACATTGCGCCAGAGGAGATCACGTCAAGATATTGGACGGCAGAAGGCTTCGGACGTCAGGCATCGGGTCAAGAAGAGCGAAATTGCGCCAAGGATATCGGGGTTGCAGAGGTCAACCACTGATTGGGCAATAAGCCACAAGAGAGGATGTTGTACTGAAGAATCGGACGAAGCGCCAACCAATGACGTGTTGGGCAGCAGAATGTCGATTCGCGTTGTAATAATTGTCTAGATCGGAGTAGAGTTTTAGTTTGTGTGTGCAGGAATAACTACGATAATGACAAAGACATAAAGCAAAACAAGTGTCGGAGTCAAAGCGTGAAGGATTCGTTGGGAGTTTGAGAGTTCGACGGAAGTTCAAAGGTTTGTCGGGAATGCTACCGGAACTAGCCAAGAATGAGTAGGGAGCTTGCCGAAGGGTTTTTCGGAAGCTCACCAGAAGGTTCGTTGGAAGTTCGTGGAGCTCGCCGAGAAAGATCGAAGCTTGCCGAAAAAGCTCGTTGGAACTCACCAAGATTAAATTGTGAAGTCTAGGAGCTTGTCGGGAGTCCGGAGAATTATTTCTGAGAGTTTATCGGAAGACCGCCGGAAGTTCACCGAAAGCTCGCCGAAAGAAGTCTTGACTTGCGGAACTTGTAATAGCTTAGGAAATGTCTTTAAATTCGTAGTTAGCACGTTAATTAGGGTTAGGATTAGGTGTTAATCCTATAACCCAAGTAGGGGCCAATTGGACCCGAGTTCGGTCTAGTTTGGGCCAAGATTGGAGCCCAACCAGTGAGCTGAAACAGGGTAGGCGGTGGCACCGCCTAGAACCTGAGATCTGAGCGGTGGCACCACCGAGCGCCCGAGAGATCCGGCGGTGGCACTGCAAACCTCGGGAACTCCAAGAGAATTCAAATTTTGGAGCCCAAATTTGAATCCTCTTGGGGCCTATAAATACCCCTAAATTCTCAGCAAAGAAGACAACCTTATGAAAAGCAATAGTTTGAGATAAGAGCCTTAAAAAAGTCTTAGCAAGTCTTGTTTATCAAATTGCTTGAGTGTTCACCTCCTCCCATCTTGTTGAAAAGAATTGTGAGAGTGTGAACCACTTGTAAGGGTTGTAAGAGGGGTACTAGTCCTTCCCCTACAAAGAGATTTGCTAGTGGAAGTTGGGAGCCTATTCGAAGAAGGCTTCGCAAGTGGATGTAGGTCATTTTAACCGAACTACTTTAAAACTGCTGTGTTATCTGGTTTGCATCCTACTCTTGCCATTTACATACTGCAAACTTCTTTACTTAGTCACTACGCTTATATACGCTTCTAAATTATCAAGCTTCCAAAATCAGTTTTCATCGATATTATTTTTTATCGTACGAAAGATTTTTCCAAAACCGAAGTTTTAATCCGCTACACTAATTCACCCCTCTTAGTGCCGCTCCGATCCTAACAATTGGTATCAGAGCCCGGTATTTCTCATTTCGGATTTACATCCGAGAGAAATGGCTCTTCATGGCTTTCAAGAGGGCTTTTCGATTGTTCGTCCACCGTTGTTTAACGGATTGGACTACACTTATTGGAAAACTCGAATGAGAGTTTTCTTGATTTCTATGAATTTGGATTTATGGAATATTGTTGAAAACGGTTTTCAACTTCCCTCTAAACCGATGAACGAATGGTCGGATTTGAAGAAGAAGTATTTTTCTTTAAACGCAAAGGCTATGAATGCCTTATTTTGTGCTTTGGACAAAAATGAGTTCAATTGGATTTCTATGTGCGAAACGGCTTTTGATATTTGGCAAACACTTGAAATCACACACGAGGGAACTAGTAGAGTCAAAGACTCGAAAGTTAACATTTTATTACACAATTTTGAGCTTTTTCAAATGCAACCAAGCGAGACTATAGGCGACATGTACACCCGTTTCATGGATGTCGTCAATAATCTAAGAGTTCTTGGTAAATATTTTTTGAATTTTGATCTCGTAAGCAAGATCTTAAGATCCCTTCCAAAAAGGTGGGATCCTAAAATAACCGCAATAAAAGAAACAAAAGATTTAAATATTTTTCCACTTGGAGAACTAATTGGTTCGTTGATGACATATGAAATGGTGCACAATGCACATGATGAACATGAACAAAATCACCTTCCAAAGAACAGGAAGGATTTGGAACTCTGGACAAATGAATACCACTTGAGCGATGACTCAAGTGATGAGGACAATGATGAACTTGAACTTCGAACACTAAATCTTAATAAGTTTATTAAACAAAAATCTAAAATAAATAATGAACTTGAACGGAGGAAGAGGCCAAAGAAGAGAAAGGCAACCAAGGATGAATCAAAAACTTCCAAAGGTGAAACGATGAATTGGGCTTTGACGAGCTTCGACTACAAGGTAAGTAACTTAACTCTCCTGAATTATTTTGAAATTACATAATACTTTCATGAGTTATTTTTAATTTAGTTTTGATTAATTTTCTTGAAAATTGCATATATTATGTTAATGCAATAAAATGTTAGATATAAATCTAATGCTTATACACCTAGTAAGATTAATCTTATGTATGTGCTTGAGAAGCAAGAATCTGTATTTTGACGATTTACATATTGATTTTCAATGACGATGCATGGCTTTTGAAAGGAAGGCTTGATGAACAAAATTTGAGCATGCTAAGATAAAGTCAATCATATAAATTAAAACTAAAGAAGTTTTAGTTTTCTATAAGAATCATTCAAAATTATGTTCAATAAAACCAATGCAAAATGATGAAATGAAAATATTAAATGTTTTGATACCATTTTATATATGAGATTTTAAAAGTTATACATAATGATCTTGATGGTTTTTATGAAGATATTTATTTTTTAATCCTAAATGATTAATGATATATATACTTTTTTTTTTGCACAAAAAGGACAAAGGCATGCTTATATGAAATAACTAAATAGATAAAAGTATTTTTCTTGAAAATTCTTGGTTTGATGAATCTATTTTAACATCTTTTTATGAATATCTTGAAAATGATTTTGATTTGATGATTTGAATTTGAATGAGCTTTATCTTAATTTTTCAAGATTTATAACTTGAGATTTACTCTATAAAAATCAAGATCTTGTATCCTCAATGTTCCTTTTTTGCATCTACTATCCAAATGAATTATGATTTGTATCATTGCACTAAAGAGAAAATTTTCCTAAACGAATCGTGATTTTTTGGAACCACAATTCTTTTTATGATTCATAATGAATTGAGATACTTTTTATGCTTGAATTAATATCTTATTCTCTTATAAGATTGAATGAATTTTATCTATATCATGATCTCCTAAGATTTTCCCTTGATTATTTAAGAGGAGATTTTTCAAAAGAAAACGTGTCTTCTATTATTATCTTTTCATAATATGATATTTATGCAATTCCTTGTACTCATGAAATATTTATCTCATCACCTAATAACTCTTCTTGATATTCCTTATGTGATGAAACGAAATAATGCATGAAATACAAATAAGAAGTTAATGATCATGCATGATAGGATGTAATGAATTTTGACATTTAGATACTATCATTTGAATAGCTATGATCATGTTGCCAAAATGATATATCATGAATGCTTGAATATCATGTATGATATGCCCATATTGATGATTGAGTTATTTTTATCAAGCATGAAAAATGAAAGATATAGTTTTGAAATTGTGCATGTTCGAATTTGAAAATATGATGATACATGATGATGAAATTGTGTAATGAAAATATTAGACATTTTGAAACCATGTTTTAGTGTCATGCATAATGATCATGCTTGATAAATTTTAAAATTATGCATGATGAATCTTACAATTTACGAATGATTGATTTTTACTATAATGGAAGTACCTTATTGATCTTTGTTGTAATAAATCTTACACTTTCGGTTTTAAACATGATACATGTTTTTATTTGGCATAAATGAAATAAAATCATATGAATTGAAACTACTAAAAAGAGAAAAATATTTTTTTCTTGAAAAATTATTTTTCTCTATCTTATTGATCTTGATAATTATTATGATAAATCTATGTATACCATTTTGAATCTCTTGAAAGTAATATTGAGATTTTGATGAATTTGACGATTTGAATTTGAATGAGTTTGTATTCAAATTATGATCTTGATTTATTGGATATACTACTTAAGATTCTTTTTTAATCACAATCTCTTCTTTGTACACCTACAATTTTTGTTATTTATAAAATGAAGAGATTTGATAAAATGAATCATGTCTTTTGGTATTCAAATGGTCTTATCTTTGATGATATGATTTCTTTGTATCTATGATATAAATGTCTTGAAATGATTGAAATATTTTACACTTTTATGCTCTTCCCTACTTCTTTCTTGTTTTCAATGATAAAACGGGGAGAAGTTTTGATCATGCATGATAAGATATAATTTGACAAAATTGATACCATCATGATATGAAACATTTATGATTTGCAATGATGCATGCAATACTTGTGCTTTCTAATTATGATGTGATGTATTGCATATTATGTAAATCATGATTTAAAATTTTATGAGTGCTAAGTTAAACATTTTGAGAAGAAATTGCTATATTGAAACATTAATGTAATTATGAATGATGATATGATATTATGCATGTAATACTTCAACTTATGATAATGATACATGCAATGATAAAATATTCATGCTGAAAAATTGTCTTGACATTCATAACTTGATTATTCATCCTTTGTCATGATTTTGAAATCGTTGTAAAAGGAAAAAGAACTACAAAACTGTATTCTTCTTTTCTTTTTGATAATGACAAAGGGGGAGAAATATTGCTAGCTCAAGATGCAAAATTTGAAAACTTGTACAGTGCAAAAGAAGCAAACCTTGCATCTTGCACATTGCAATAGGAAGCAAGAATCATGAGCTTACACAAGAAAGCTATCTTGTATTTGCTTTCGTAATTTTTTTTTTTTGGCTAGCTTGTATGTAGTAAAACTTGCATATCGTAAAAATTGCTAGCTTATAGTCTAAAGAGAAGCAAAGAGTTGCTATCTCAAAAAAGGCAAATGTGCTATATTGCCTATCTCAAAATACAAAACATGCTAACTTGTTATGGAAGCAAAATTGCTAGCTCAAACATTGCAAAGGAAGCAAAAATTTGCTAGCTTGAAACTTGCATATCATGAAAATTGCTAGCTTGTAGTCTAAAGAGAAGCAATTAATTGTTATCTCAAGAAAAGCAAACATGCTAAACTTACACATCTTTAATTGCTAGATTGCATGATGATAAAATTTGACACTATGTTTTTCATGCAATATATGAAACTTTTTATCTCTAAACACATAAGAGTAGGAACTTCTCCTTTTTGTTGATGACAAAGGGAGAGAAGTATGATGACATGACATGTTATGCATAAGTTTATGATGACATATTGCTTAGATTTTTGAATCTAAGAGTTTCTATCAATACGGCATATTGATAGGGGGAGTTAAGGTTAACTCCGTTAGTCATTAATTAGTTATCATCATCAAAAAGGGGGAGATTATTCAATCTCAGATTTTAATGATGAAACTAATTGATTGTGTTTAGATGCTTAATTACATTTTAAGTGATGCAGGTCTACTCGATCAGGATTATATAGTTGACACAAGAGGAATTGACGTTGCGCCAGAGGAGATCACGTCAGGATATTGGATAGCAGAAGGCTTCGGACGTCGGGCATCGAGTCAAGAAGAGCGGAATTGCGCCAAGGATATCGGGGTTGCGGAGGTCAACCACCGATTAGGCAACAAGCCACAAGAGAGGTTGATGTACTGAAGAATCGGACGAAGCGCCAACCAATGACGTGCCGGGCAGTAGAATGTCAATTCGCGTTATAATAATTGCTAGTCATAGGTGCCCTGCAAGCCAATCACGTAAGTGATGGCACGTGTGACTTGATACAGAATCTTTTTGCTTATTATATTTTGGCGTATATCACTTTATAACTATTGCATAAATGCATATATATATTGTGATGTCCTTGGATTTGTGCAATGAGAATCGGATCGTGATGTGATCAGGATAATGAGATCGATTCACCTTTAAACACATATCCTAAATAATCCCGGTCATAGGTTACTCGAGAGGAACATCGTGGTAACCGGATAGACTGGTGTGCTGTATACCCGTCCATATGATGGATGCAGCTGGTCTCATAGCTGCTCGTGTAGGGACACTAGGGATACAGTACAGGTGCTCATTGGAGAATGAGTTCACTATTTGATCCGCTTACGGAATGCTAGATGGTTGATGATGCATTATTGTCAGACAGCGATTCCGTAGTCCTAGTGGTGTATCTGGTCCTTAGACTTGAGACACCAAGGATGTCCTGTATGAGTGCTCCACTCTTTGATACGGACTTATAGGTTTGGCTGTCCCGCATCTAGTACAAACCTGGTCATTAGGAGTGGTAGTCGACCTCACGAGGGCTATTGAGTGTCGATAGAGGATCATCCACTCTACGGCGTCATGAGAGGAATATCCCATGTGTTCTTGCTCGGACAAATCCCTAGCCGGGGTCATTCGGGTTGAGAGAGAGGAAGAGTTCTCCAGGAGAATCCGATTAGAGCGAGACTTCGAGTAGAAACCGTATGGATTCGACAACACCATGCTTCGATATCTGGGTCTCGGGATATTAGATGGATGAGGACTATAGGTACATGGTGGCGAGGACAGAGACAGTCCAATAGATTGGATTCCCCAGTATCGATGGGGGGACTACGGCGTAGTGGCCTAGAAAGCACGCCCCAGAAGTCGATGAGTCGAGTGAATTATTACAGAGATAATAATTCACTTTGAATTAGAAGGAGTTTCGATTGTGTATGACTCACGGCCATTTCGATATTGGGCCTAGAGGGTCACACATATGGTAGGCATTGCGATGAGTAGAGGTTGGATATGAGATATCCGGACGGGCCCTTATCTTATTGGATGCAGATCCAATACCCACTAGGGAAGGACCCATTAGGGTTTGACACGGGATCTCTATAAATAGGAGGGATTCACGGCCTCATAGGCTAGAGTCTTTGCTTGCCTTTCCTATTCTCCTCTCCCTCTCCACCCCGAGGCCTGGAGTTTTTTTGAGGAGGGTCGTCGTAACCCCTTGTGTGGATCACCGCTAGAGAGGAGGGGCGCTTGACCTCCTTCACCCTCTCCTAAGGATCTGCAAGGAAACAGGGGATATCACGATCTCCCTAGGTAACACAATCTCTATCGCAGTTTTTGTGTTTTTTATGGATTTTTTGCGCACCAATCTTCGCGACGACGGCGAACATCTTTTTTGGGAATCGGGATTTTTGTTTTCTTGTTCTTCCATTGCGATATGATGTCGCCCCATGATTTCCCAATAGTGGTATCGAGCCGGGTTGTTCGTGCAAATGATTGGTTTTGAACCGCCTGTGTTGTGTTTAGGAAGAATATTGACGTCAAAATCGTTGGCAAAAAAGCGAGGAAGGGCAGCAACAGTTGCTGCCCTCGATCTGCATGCCTGCATACCACCCCATACTTCTGACCAGTCGATAGCCTTGGCACCACAGCTGGCCAAGATGCGCTAAGCGCCAGCAGTGCAGCAACCCGGCGGGTGGTCTGCTTTGCAGCGAAAGTTTATGGTCGGGGGGGTGGCGCCAGCGGTAGAGCGCCCATGACGCCGACCCCCAGGCGGAGAGGCACCAAAGGGCAGCGCGGGCTGAGGCATCGCAGGGCAGCAGCAGCCTGGGCGCTGCCTGCTGGCAGAACTGGCCGAGGCGGGCGGCGGCGAGGGGGCCCTCCACCGCGATGAAGCGCCCCAATGGGAGTGCGCCAGGCGAGGGCATACCCTCGCCCCTCGCCCGCCTGAGCCGCCACTAGCAGGGTGGCACCCGGCAGCAGCAGAGGGAATTAGGGTTTTGGGCAAAAGGACAGTTTTGCCCCTGTGAATTTGAGAAATTCCAGTTTCTGTCTTTTGTCCAAATTATGAAAATACCCTTAGGAATTGAGAAATTCCCTACATGTCCCTGATTTCAGAAAAATATTAATTAATTAAAAGGTTTAGTTGATTATTATTTTTATTATTATCTAGTAGTCCTACATGATGATGATTATTTATACATGTGATGTATGATGTGTGGACGGATGATCATGAACCTTGTGATGTGTGTACTTGTGATTATTATTATTGAGGTATGCGAACCTCCATTATATTTCTCGTTTATTGTCGGGCCAGCGTGCCTATGATTAAGTTGTAATCAAATGAGGAGGCGCAGCGGGAGCGTGGATGCGATTGCGGGACCCACGAGACGGACGATCGTGATGCATGGAGATGCATCAAGATGTCGACGGAACCGACGAGGACGAGATGGACGATCACAAGGGCATGGAGATGCACCGTTGCACACATAGATCTTGATGTGAGTGATTAGGCCTACTGGCTCGGGCCTAATCATATTAGGTTGTGGTTCATGATCATCTGATGTGATTGCTTATACACATACTAGATATGTATATATATTTGCATGCGATGTAGATATATATTAAATATGTATATGTGTGACATGTCATATTAGGAGACCAAATTATAGAAACATCTCGATAATATTAAGTTTCGGTAGGCGTGAGGCAATTAGATTGACCCACGTGGCCTTCCATCGTTATGAGTAGGAACCGATTTCGGTGTAGGTTGAGTTGGTCGAGTCCCTCGAGACTCACCTATATCGCGATTCGCTATCTTGCTTACGACATAGAGATGTCACCGGTGACCTGAGGACATGGTATGCTTGGTCGAGTCCCTCGAGGGTATATCATCAAATCAGACTCATCTTGTAACGAAGGTGTTGACTTAACCGAGCAACATGGTTGGTCGAGTCCCTCGAGGCCATAGTGATTCGGAGGCCGAACAGGACGGGAATCACAAGGAGTTGTGATCGACAAGAGTTGCCTACCTTTTAGGCTTGATAGTTTATTTCTTGCAAAATCTGCATGTTATTTATTTCTGCTACATCTTTATTTTCAGAAAATGTCGCTTTCAAATCCCTTACGTGGCATACTTGATGTCAACCGCCTTACTGGTCCAAATTATACAGATTGGCTCCGTAACTTGAGAATTGTTCTCACAGTGGAGAAAATCGTGTACGCCCTGATCTGATGATGCCTACGAAGAAGAAGGGGCAAGCGAGGATGAGATCGCTTCGCCACGTGAAGTACATTGATGACTCCACTCTTGCTCGATTGCTATATGTTGGGCTCTATGACTCCAGGAGTTTCTGAGAGACAACATGAAAAGATGGATGCCATATCCATTCTCCTACATGTCAGAAAATTGTTTGAGGAATAGGGAAGGACTCAACGATATGAGATATCCAAGAGCCTTTTTCAGCTAGGATGACTGAGGGGACACCGGTTCAGAACCATGTCCTAAAGATAATTGAGTGGATAGAGAAACTCACTGTGTCTAGGAATGGTCCTAGAGGATAACTTGTGTGTGGACATTGTGCTTCAGTCCCTACCAAATTCCTTTTCACAGTTCATAATGAATTTTAATATGAACAAGTTTGAGGTGACTCTCCCAGAGCTCCTCAATATGTTGAGGGAGGCACAGAGTACTATTAAGAAAGAGAAGCCAGTTCTCTACAACGGTGAGACCAGAAAAGAAAAAGGAAAAAGAAAGGTCCCTTAAGAAGGGAAAGGGCAAGGGCAAACAAGGTAAAGCAAAGGTTGCTCTGAAAGACCTAGCAAAGGACAAAGGCCAGTGCTTCCACTGTGGTAAAGATGGGCATTTGAAGAGAAACCGCAAAGAGTACCTTGCAGAAAGGGTGAAACAAAAGCTTGATGAAGCTTGGTACATTCATGATCAGTCTCTATTTGTCGGGGACTCTTATGATAACACATGGGTATTGGATACCGGTAGTGCTTATCATATATGCAATTCGTTGCAGGTTCTAGCAAAGGCCTAGGAGACTACAGAGAGGCGAGATGGACCTCAAGATGGGTAATGGAGCAAAAGTTGTTGTGATTAGTCTGTTGGTGAGGTCGCCCTACATCGCCTAGTGGAGCTTTTTTTTATTGCATTAGATGCATGTTATTTTGTTCCTTCTATTATCAAAAAACATTATCTGCATTTTATGTTTTTTAAGGTTAGTGGATATAAATTTGTTTTTTTTGAGAACAATGGTTGTTCGATATTATTAGATGATAAGATCATCACGAAAGGAAAATTGCATAATGATTTATATATGTTAGACACCACTCCACATATCATGAATGTAAATATGTCCAAAAGGAAATGAGATGAGTTGAACAGTGCATACCTGTGGCATTGTAGGCTAGGTCACATCCATGAAAGAAGGATTCAAAAGTTGCTAAATGATGGATATCTAGATCCATTCGACTATGTGTCATATACAACTTGTGAGCCTTGCATTCGTGGAAAACTGACCAAATCTCCATTTAGTAGAAGCTGGAGAGAGAGCCAATGAGTTGTTGGAACTCATACATAGTGATGTATGTGGACCCATGTCAACTCATGCCATTGGAGGTTACTCCTACTTCATTACATTTCTTGATGATTTCTCAAGGTATGGATATGTGTACTTAATGAAGTACAAGTCCGAGGCCTTTGAGAAATTCGAGAGAGTATAAGAATGAGGTGGAGAACGATTTGGAAAGAGTATCAAAAAACTCTTCGATCGGATCGAGGAGGTGAATACTTAAGTATAGAGTTTACTCAGTTCCTCAAGGACCATGGGATATTATCCCAATGGACACCTCCTTATACACCTCAGCTCAATGGTGTCTCTCGAAAGGAGAAAGAGACGTTATTAGATATGGTACGGTCCATGATGAGTTTTCATTGACCTACCCATCTTATTCTCGGGGATATGCCCTAGAAACCGTAGCTTACCTTCTAAAACAGAGTTCCAACTAAGTCGGTAGTGTCTACACCATATGAGATATGGAAAGGGAAGAAGCCCCTGATCTTAAGGTTGGTAAGATCCAGGGGCTGCCTCGCCCATGTTAGAAGACACAACCCCGATAAGTTAGAATCAAGGACAAAGCGATGCAAATTTGTGGGATACCCCAAGGAAACTTGTGAGTATTATTTCTATCATCTCGAGGACCAAAAGGTCTTTGTAGCTAAGAGAGCAGTGTTCCTTTAGAAGGAACACATTCTTGACGGAAACAGTGGGAGAATGATAGAATTAAGCGAGGTTGGAGAACCAAGCTCAAGCACCACTCTACACTGACCTCGAAATCTGTTGGGGTACCAAATACACAAGTATCAACTTTACGCAGGTCCGATAGAGTATCCCATCCTCCCGAGAGATATGTGGGACATATTAGAGCAGAAGATGTAGAGGATATTGATCCTGGGACCCACGAGGAGGCTATTATGAGTATAGACTCAGGAAGTGGAAAGAAGCCATGAATTCTCGAGATGGATTCTATGTACTCCAATAAGGTTTAGAACCTAGTTGATGCTTGAGAAAGGTATTGTACCCATCGGTTGCAAGTGGATCTTTAAGAAAAAGATCGGAGTAGATGGAAAGGTAGAGACCTATAAAGCAAGGCTAGTGGCTAAGGGTATTGTCAAAAGCAAAGGTGTTGACTACTTTAAAATTTTCTCACCCGTAGCAATGCAAAAATCCATCAGAATTCTATTGGCTATTGCAGCACATTATGATTATGAGATCTGGTGAGATGGATGTGAAAACCGCATTCCTCAACGGGAACCTCGAGGAGGAGGTGTATATGATGCAACTTGAGGGATTCGTGTCCAAGAACTGCCCGTGATTAGGTGTGTAGGTTGCTTAGATCCATTTATGGACTAAAGCAAGCTTTCGAAGTTGGAACATAAGATTTGATGAGGCAATCAGATCTTATGACTTCGTTAAGAACGAAGATGAGCCTTGTGTATACTGAGAAAGGTAAGTGGGGCGCTATCACCTTTTTGGTGTTATATGTGAATGACATCCTCATCATTGGGAATGACATAGGAATGCTATCCACATTAAAAGGCTTGGTTATCTAGACACTTCTCCATGAAGGACTTGGGGAAGCATCTTATATCTTGGGGATTAGAATCTATAGAGATAGATCCAAGAGGATGCTTGGCTTGTCCCAATCCGGTACATAGAAACTATTGTCAAAAGGTTTGGTATGGAAAATTCCAAGAGAGATCTCTCATGCCGATGAGACATGAGATATCGCTTTCGACAGTATGTCCCCAAAGACTCAGAAGAAGAAAGGGTGAACATGGATATGATACCTTATGCCTCAGCAATAGGGTCTATCATGTATGCCATGCTATGTACTAGGCCTCGATATAGCGCATGCTCGAAAGTGTCCAACAGTGTATCAAAGGATCCGTGCTTGGAATCTGGAAAGCAAGAAAGTGTATCCTT
Organism: Musa schizocarpa; assembly: GCA_900464855.2. Classification (NCBI taxonomy): domain Eukaryota; kingdom Viridiplantae; phylum Streptophyta; class Magnoliopsida; order Zingiberales; family Musaceae; genus Musa; species Musa schizocarpa. Next base: position 25,431,290 of record LS990920.1, on the reverse strand, counting down.
AAGTACTTGAGAAGGACTAAGGATCTTTTACTAGTATATGGAGGTAATAGCCTTAAGGTTGAAGGCTACTGTGACTCAAGTTTTGGCCCGATGTCGATGATAGCAAGTCGAATTCAGGGTATGTGTACACCTTGAATGGAGGAGCAAGTGTGTTGGAAGAGTTCCAAGCAAGATACCTTTCACGATTTCGACCATAGAGGCGGAGTACATTGCTGCATTAGATGCAGCAAAGGAGGGAGTGCGGGTGAAGAAGTTCATCACAGATTTGGGGAGTAAATCTGAGATAGCAATAAAGTCGACTTCCTTATATTGCGACAACTATGGGGTGATTACTCAAATAAAGGAACCCGGTCTCATCGAAGTGTTTCGAGGAGGTTCTAGCTTATAAGAAAGATCGTAACTTGAGGAGATGTAGCAAGTGGAAAGAGTTCCATCCGAAGATAACATTGCAGATCCACTAACAAAGCCGTTGTCTCATTGTCTTTTGAAGTCCACGTGAGTCCGATGGGGATCGGAATATATAGGTGATTGGCTTTTAGGTCAAGTGGGAGATTGCTAGTCATAGGTGCCCAAACAAGCCAATCACGTGAGTGATGGCACGTGTGACTTGATACATAATCTTTTTTGCTTATTATATTTTGGCGTATATCACTTTTTATAACTATTGCATAAATGCATATATATATTGTGATGTCCTTGGATTTGTGCAATGAGAATCGGATCGTGATGAGATCACGATAATGAGATTGATTCACCTTTAAACACATATCCTAAATAATCCCGGTCATAGGTTACTCGAGAGGGACATCGTGATAACCGGATAGACTTGTGTGTTGTATACCCGTCCATATGATGGATGCAGCTGGTCTTATAGCTGCTCGTGTAGGGACACTAGGGATATAGTACAGGTGCTCATTGGAGAATGAGTTCACTAATTGATCCGCTTATGGAATGCTGGATGGTTGATGATGCCTTATTGTCAGACAGCGATTCCGTAGTCCTAGTGGTGTATCTGGTCCTTAGACTTGAGACACCAAGGATGTCCTGTATGAGTGCTCCACTCTTTGATACCAGACTTATAGGTTTGGCTGTCCCAGATCTAGTACGGCTGGTCATTGGGAGTGGTAGTCGACCTTACGAGGGCTATTGAGTGTCGATAGAGGATCATCCACTCTCGGCGTCATGAGAGGAATATCCCATGTGTTCTTGCTTAGACAAATCCCTAGCCAGGGTCATTCGGGTTGAGAGAGGAAGAGTTCTAGGAGGGAGAATCCAATTAGAGCGAGACTTCGGTAGAAACCGTGATGGGTCCCGACAACACTATGCTCGATATCTGGTCTCCGGGATATTAGATGGATGAGGGACTATAGGTACATGGTAATTGAGGGATGACAGGTCCAATGGATTGAATTCCCTCAGACATCATCGGGGACTACGGTAGTGGCCTAGTCACGTCCAGAAGTCGATGAGTCGAGTGAATTATTACGAGATAATAATTCTTTGAATTAGAAGGAGTTTCGAAGGTATGACTCACGCCAGCCTCGATATTGGGCTTAGAGGGTCACACACACATATGGTAGGCATTTTGCGATGAGTAGAGGTTTGGATATGAGATATCCGGACTGAGCCCTTGTCTTATTGGATGCAGATCCAATACCCACTAGGGAAGGACCCATTAGGGTTTGACAAGGGATCTCTATAAATAGGAGGGATTCACAACCTCATAGGCTAGAGTCTTTGCTTGCCTTTCCTATTCTCCTCTCCCTCTCCACCTCGAGGCCTGGAGTTTTGAGGAGGGTCGTCCGCAACCCCTGTTGTGTGGATCACCGCCAGAGAGGAGGACGCCTTGACCTCCTTCACCCTCTCTTAATGATCTGCAAGGAAACAGGGATATACGATCTCCTAGGTAACACAATCTCTATAATGCAGTTTTGTGTTTTATGGATTTTTTTGCAATCAATCGCATCATGAACCGAACATCTTTTTTTGGGAATCGGGGATTTTTGTTTTCTTGTTCTTCCGCTGCATATATGATGTCGCCCCCATGATTTCCCAACAATAATTGTCTAGATCGGAGTAGAGTTTTAGTTTGTGTGTCCAGGAATAACTACGATAATGACAAAGACATAAAGCGAAACAAGTGTCGGAGTCAAGCGCGAAGGATTTGTTGAGTGTTCGAGAGTTCGACGGAAGTTCGAAGGTTCGTCGGGAATACTGCCAGAACTAGCCAAGAATGAGTAGGGAGCTTGCCGAAGGGTTTTTCGGAAGCTCGCCGGAAGGTTCGTTGGAAGTTCGCGAAGCTTGCCGAAGAAGCTCGTTGGAACTCACCAAGATCAAATCTTGAAGTCTAGGAGCTTATTGGTAGTCCGCAGAATGGTTTCCGAGAGTTTATCGAAAGACCGCCGGAAGTTCGCCGAAAGCTCACCGAAAGAAATCTTGACTTACGGACTTTGTAATAGCTTAGGAAATGCCTTTAAATTCATAGTTAGCATGTTAATTAAGGTTAAGATTAGGTGTTAATCCAATATCCCAAGTATGGGCCAATTGGGCCCAGTTTGGACTGGTTTGGGCCATGATTGGAGCCCAACCAGTGAGCTAAAACAATGTAGGCAGTGGCACCGCCGGATTAGGCAGTGGCACCGCCTAGAACCTGAGACCTGAGTGGTGGCACCGTTGGACTGAGTGGTGGCACCGCCCAGCACCCGAGAGATCCGGCGATGGCACCGCCACCGATAGGCGGTGGCACCGCCGCCAGCCTCGGAAACCCAAGAGAATTCAAATTTTGGAGCCTAATTTGAATCCTCTTGGGGCCTATAAATACCCCTCAATTCTCAGTAGAGAAGACAACCTTTTGGAAAGCAATAGTTTGAGATAAGAGCCTTAGAAAAGTCTTAGCAAGTCTTGTTTTTCAAATTGCTTGAGTGTTCACCTCCTCCCATCTTGTTGAAAAGAATTGTAAGAGTGTGAACCACTTGTAAAGGTTGTAAAAGGGTATTAGTCCTTCCCCTAGAAAGAGATTTGCTAGTGGAAGTTAGGAGCCTCTTCGAAGAAGGCTTCGCAAGTGGATGTAGGTCATTTTGACCGAACCACTTTAAAACTGCTATGTTATCTGGTTTGCATCCTACTCTTGCCATTTACATACTGCAAACTTCTTTACTTAGTCACTATGCTTCCATACGCTTCTAAGTTAACAAGCTTCCAAAATCAGTTTTCATCGATATTATGTTTTATCGTACAAAAGATTTTTCCAAAACCAAAGTTTTAATCCGCTACACTAATTCACCCCCCCCCTCTTAGTGCCGCTTCGATCCTAACAGGATGCTCCAACAAGTACTAACCAGGATATTGTGCCGTAACAATCCTATCGCGCTTCAACAAACCCTACCAACCAAGACCACATGATTCAAAGTATTTTAAAGTTTAAACATCTACAAGCTATAGATGAAGCATTATCCTCTATGGAGCACGATCTCAAATTAGAGCACATTACCCGAAGAAAAAAAGATATTTTTATCAAATTTTTTTTTGGTAAATAAAAGTAAATTGATTATGTGTAAATTTTCTACAAATAGCTTTGTCTATACAAGTCATAAACAAAGCCAGGTAACTCATTGAGTACACATGTGATAGTTATGACTACACATGCTGTAGACTTTTTTTTTGGTAAGTAAAAGTTAATTGATTGTTATAAAGTTTCTACAAATATCTTTATCTATACAAGTCATAGACAAATATGTTGTAGATATGCTGTAGACTTTAACTCCTAACTATAGCCAACATGTTAAGATATACCAAGACTACCAGTGGGTACAACATTTAATATCATGCCCAAGATCTTTAGCTAATACCAAAATTGAATTTGACAAAAATATCTTTTTCTCTTCGTGTAAAGTGCTCCATTTTGAGATCATGCTCCATGCATGATCTTGAGTCTCTAATAATCTCTATCAAAAGCTGAGCATTGTTTGTGTATTGACACTCAAAGATTCTGCTATATCTCTCCTTCCACATCCACCAAATAGCACATCTGAAAATAACCTTTGCTAGTTGTTTAAAAGGCCATTTTCTTAAGAAATATTGCATGAGGTCACCTAATTCTTGATGCAAGTTTGGTTACGGCAACCTATTGAGTTTAAATGGCTAGAGAAACTCCTTCCATATCCATTTAGTATATTCACAAGCAAAATAGAGATGGTCAACAGTTTCTTCTTATTGCATATAAAGGGAGCATCAGTTAACATGATAGATACCTCTTCTCTTCATATTATCTATTATAGGTAGTTTATTAAGAAAGGCCTACCATGTACATAGGGAATGTCTCTGTGATCCCAGTTGATCCCATGTCCAACTGCTTGGGATCCACTTATTATTTTTTTGCCTGATTTGATTCCATACGGATGTGACACTAAATTTGCCATTGTCATGAGGCCAAATAAGTGTATCTGAATAGTTATTCTTGATTGGAATATCTTTGATAGTCGGCCAAAGAGATATCATTTCAGGAGAAATAGGATTAGGGAGACACCAGGTGTCGTTACCAATGAACTCTAAAACCTTCCAATCTTTGCGATGCCTAAGGTCTTTTCGTATTCTGTCACCATATAATTGAAATATACTCTACCCATTTATCCAAGGATTGTACCATAAATTAGTACTAATTCCAGAAGAGATTGCATAAAAAATGTATTTGATTAGCCAATTCCTTACCTTTAAACTTTATTTCTAAGCTGTAGAGTGATATGTTCTTGTTGAAATTTTCCAAATTGATTCCTTTGAAAGATACCTAAGCAGAAAACCCGATATGACCATAAGGAACATTTATTTTGCAAAAGATCCCACAATTGTTGTACCAGACATGCTTTATTATAATCTTTAATATTTTTCAAGTTTAGTCCCCCTTCATCTTTCATATTGCATATGCTGTTTATCATTTGTACCATTCCAAAAGAAATTCATTAATAACCGTTCAATATCTTAGAGAAGTCCAACTGGTAGAAGAAATGCATTAGACTAATATAAAGAGTAAGAGTACAACACCGAACATATGAGTTCAAGTCGTCCTGCTTTTGATAGAAGCCTATTTTTCTAGGAAGAAATTATATTCTTTATTTTTTGTAGGATAGGCTGACAGTGGGTTTTGTGAATGCCAGTGAATATGAGTAGGAGACCCTGATAGGGAACTGGCAAGCTTCCCTCACTAACCCCCAGAGTGTGTACAATAAAGTCCTTTTCCTTAATGCAAAGACCTATATATTCTTTACTTTTCACATGATTTAACTGAAGGCCAGAAACCATACCAAAGTTGTTCAGAATAAATGCTAGGTTCCTTACTGAAGTTGGATCATTTTAGAGAAAGATAAGTAAATCATCTGCAAAAGTTGTGTAATATATGAATAGAACCAACATTGGGTATCTTAATGCTACATTTGAGACTGTGTGATCCAACATACAGCTAAGTCCTTCTATCGCAATAGTAAATAGATATGGAGAGAGTGGATCACCTTGTCGGATGTCATTCATGCTCCTAAAAAAACCAATATATGAGCCATTAACGAGTATCGAAAACTTTAGAGTTTCCAAGCAACTTTGAATCCAATTAACCCATTACTGTGGAAAGTTCATATCGAAGAGAATCTTATATATAAATTTTCTATTAACTGAATCAAAGGCTTTCCGTAAATTAGCTTTAAAACTGATTTTCGTTCCTCTTGCTTTTGAGTGTAGATCTTTGACCAAGTTATTAGCAAGCATAATGTTATGGTGTATATTTCTTCCTTTGATGAAAGCAGGCTGATTTGGGCTAATGCTCTTGTGTATTACCTTTTGCATTCTATCTGCCAACACTTTGGAGATGATTTTGTAAATAAAATTACATAATGATATAAAGTGGATATGAGTGGATATGAGTGGGAGACCTTGATAGGGAACTGGCAGGCTTCCCTCACTAACCCCCAGAGTGTGTATAATAAAGTCCTTTTCCTTAATGCAAGGACCTATATATTCTTTACTTTTCACATGATTTAACTGAAGGCCAGAAACCATACCAAAGTCGTTCAGAATAGATGGCAAGTTCCTTACTGAAGTTGGATCATTTTAGAGAAAGATAAGTAAATCATCTGCAAAAGTTATGTGTAATATATGAGTAGAACCAACGTTGGGTACCTTAATGCTACCATTTGAGACTGTGTGATCTAACATACAGCTAAGTCCTTCTATCGCAATAGTAAATAGATACAAAGAGAGTGGATCACCTTGTCGGATGTCATTCGTGCTCCTAAAAAAACCAATAGGTGAGCCATTAAAGAGTATCGAAAACTTTAGAGTTTCCAAGCAACTTTGAATCCAATTAACCCATTACTATAGAAAGTTCATATCGAAGAGAGTCTTATATATAAATTTCCTATTAACTAAATCAAAGGCTTTTTGTAAATTAGCTTTAAAACTGATTTTCATTCCTCTTACTTTTGAGTGCAGATCTTTGACCAAGTCATTAGCAAGCATAATGTTATGATGTATATTTCTTCCTTTGATGAAAGCAGGCTGATTTTGGCTAATGCTTTTGTGTATTACCTTTTGCATTCTATCTGCCAACACTTTGGAGATGATTTTGTAAATAAAATTGCATAATGATATGGGTCGATAGTTCTCCAGTGAATTGGCCCATGTATTCTTCGGAATTAAAGAGATAAAAGTGTAATTTATCTCTCTAAGAATATGACCTGAAGAGAAAAAATGTTAGCAAGCCTTAATCACATCATTTCCAATAATAGACCATGCAGTTTGGTAAAATTCAGTCGAAAATCCATCTGGACCAAGGCTTTTGTCCTTCGGTGACTTAAAGACAACTCATACAATTTTATCATCTGTAACTAGGACACTGAGGATTGAAATGTCATCCGAATCAAGCTTTCTAGTTGGCTCCACATGAATGTTATTAGGTTGCACCGCTTGATTGAGTAAGAAATAAAAAAATCGCTCAGTGTAGGCTTTAACCTCATCTAAATTCTCAATAAGATTACCATATTTGTTTTTGCATTTTCTGATGTGATTAACAACCCTTCAAGTAGCAATGGAAGCATAGAAAAACTTAGTATTGGAATCTCTTAGTGTAAGCCAATGTTGTCGAGACTTCTGCTTTGCAAAACTTTCCTCCTGCTTTAAGGCTTGCATGAAGTTACTTCTGGCTTCTGTCTCTTTGTATATAAGATTCTCATCTTGGGGCTGAAGTTGTAGCTCATATTGTATTGCCATTAGTTCCTTTCTGTAAATTTGAACCCGGGTGGTAATATTTCCAAAGGTGTTTGTATTCCACTCCTTAAGTGTTGCTTTGCAGGCTTTGAGCTTTTGGCATAAGATGTAAAGTGGCGAATCGTGTATATTAACATTCTAAGCCGATCTGATAATATAAAGGAACTGAGGATGAGTACTCCACATGTTAAAGAATCTAAATGGTTTCTTTCCTCTGGGTGTTGCTTTGTCTGCATATATGTACATCAAGGAATGATCAGAAAACAATGGTGCATCATACTCAAGAAGTGAATCAGGGTAAACTGTTAACCATTCTTGGTTAATCAAACACTTGTCTAGTCGAGCCATTATTTTTCTGTTAACACCACCTTGATTACTCCAGGAGAGCCAATTGCCCACAGATTTCATATCAATCAATGCGGCAGTGTCTATATAATCATTAAATCTTTGAAGCTGGCTTTTAGAAAGTTATCTACCCCCCACTTTTTCATTTTTGTATTGAACTGTATTAAAGTCACCAAGAACAATCCACGGCAGATTAAGACAGTTATTTACAATGTTAGTCAGATCGGTCCAAAGTATATTTCTTTTTTGCATACTGTTTGAAACATATATACCAGTAAAATTGAATTGATAGTCATTCTTTTTGTCCTCCACCTTAAGATGAATGAATTGATTAGTAGTAGAAATAAACTAAGCATTAATAGAGTTAGGATGCAATAAGGCTTATATTCTACCAAATGTTTCACTAGAGTCATTGGTAAATAGTTCTGCGTCCGGCCATATTAAATTCTTTTGAGCAAGAATGAGCGATTTTTTAATTTTTTGTTTCCGTGAGAATAGCAATATCACATGCGATAGACTTGATTATTCTATTGAGCTCCCAACATTTTTTAGGCTTATTAAGTCCACGAACATTCTAGCAGATTATCTTCATCAGAAAAAGAAAACAAATGGAAAAGGAAGTAAGGTATTCATCCTATAACTTTGAATGGATAGTACCATCCTTTTTTCTTATCCTTAGGTTTTGCATTTTCCTCCCACATAATATTTTACCTTTTGAGGCTTTATTTCTATATTTATCCACTTCATCCACACCTATCAAATTTTTAAACTATATACCTTGAGTCAAGTAGTATGATTGTTGAGGCGCAATATCCTGGTTAGTATGATTTATTGGGGCATGAGATGGTTGAGGTAGAATATCCTTAATAACAAGGTTTGTTTGGGCTTGAGTTTGTTGTGGCAGAATATTCTTGCTGGCAATGTTTGTTGGTGCTTGAGTTTGTTGAAGCACAATTTTTAAACTATATACCTTGAGTCAAGTAGTATGATTGTTGAGGCACAATATCCTGGTTAGTATGATTTATTGGGGCATGAGATGGTTGAGGTAGAATATCCTTAATAACAAGGTTTGTTTGGGCTTGAGTTTGTTGTGGCAGAATATTCTTGCTGGCAATGTTTGTTGGTGCTTGAGTTTGTTGAAGCACAATGTCCTGGTTGGCATGTTGAGTGGATATTGAAATTCCTGTTGTGGATGAATCTGGTAATATAGTAAGAGATGAAGCTTCTAACTTTTGCTTCTCCTGGCCATGAGTGCAATGGACTGTTATGGAAGGCTCCAACATAATAGGGAGAGATGAAGTTCTTGATTTGTCTTGTCTATGGCGTTGTCCTTGCAAGTCGGAATGTTCACTCGTCTGCGTCACCATCGGTTCCACTACCACTGTGGGAGGTTCGCCTTGTTGCTGAGGCATCTGATGTGGCCTATAGATCTTATTAATCGGTTTTGGGGTTTGCTAATAGGCTCCATTTGTATAACCAAAAGATAAACAACTCTTGCATTGTTGTGGCTTCCAAGAATATGAGACATGTACCTTATGAGTGTTCCCTTCAAGATCATGAAAAAAACCTCATTAGGGAGATCTTCGTCAGAAGAAACCAGTACACATGCTCGGGCAAATGTTAATCTCGTCTACGCAGCTGTTGCTTTGTCAATATATAGTGGTTGTCCCAAAGTGCTGCATAACTTTGGTATAGTTTCTAGCCTTCGGTTAAATCATGCGAAAAGTAAAGTATATATAGGTCCTTGCATTAAGGAAAACGACCTTATTGCACACACTTTGGGGGTTAGTGAGGGAAGTCTGCCAGTTCCTTATCTGGGTCTCCCACTTATATCGACTGGCATTCACAAAACCCACTGTCAGCCTATCCTGCAAAAAATAAAGAGTAGAATTTCTTCTTGGAAAAATAGGCTTCTATCAAAAGCAAGACGACTTGAACTCATCCGTTCGGTGTTGTACTCTTATTCCTTATATTGGTCTAATGCATTTCTTCTGCCTGTTAGACTTCTCCAAGATATTAAATGGTTATTAATGAATTTCTTCTAGAATGGTACAAATGATAAGGTAATGCATATGATAAATTGGGATAGCATATGCAAACCGAAAGATAAAGGGGGCATAAACCTAAGAAATATTAAAGATTGGAATAAAGCATGTCTAGTACACCA